>JAZGTK010011933.1:0-15248 GCA_036877625.1 Ambastaia sidthimunki
AAAGGTGAAATTACTGGGACTTTTTCTCAGGGCTAAAATCTGAAAAGCAGAGTCTCCAGTCTCCATTTATTCATCATTTTATCTCATTGTTCAGGAGAAACAAATAAGACATAAAGGAGATGTCATTTATAGTTCTGTTTTCACTCTAAAGTCATTCTGTGAGGATGTAAGGTGACTGTAGAGATGGGGGTTGGTGGCACGTGTCTGTGAGATCGAGGGACCTGAAGAGGAGAGAGAATATTGAAACCAGCTCCAGCATTCTGCACCGGTGCTAGGCATAACTGCTTAAGTGTGCTGATGCAAGACAGATGCATTTAAAGACGCTTTCAACTAGAGTCCATTATTTGTTAAACACACAGATGGCACTGCACACACTCACACACACACTACAAAATGTGGTTATTATTGTTTTTGTTGTGTTTTTTGTTGGAGCATGTGTATAGATGTAAATAAAGTCCAGTCTTGATCACAACACAAGATCATACATTTTTCATTTGTTAGCAGGCACTTTTCTTTCAAGGTGACTGTAATGAAAGACAGGCCACAAGCTGAAAAACTAATGAAAGAAATTGACTAGCAATGTGGTGGCTATGGGAAAGGAAGTCTTGCCTCATAATTAAAAGAGCCAATAGGCTTATTGGCAAAGCCATTGTCTGGTATTTACTGAGGGGTCTGGGTTTGGCTGTTTTGTAGACATTATTAACACAGGCCTTTCTGGGTCACAGGCATAATTTGTTGCTACATGCTATTGCTAGTCATAAAAAGATTCGGACCAGGAATTATCATTCTGTAAAGCTTTGCATTGGATTTAAATGAGTATATGTCACAAGTGCAAGATGAGTCGTTAGTATGTTTTATCAGTTTTCTGTTTTCCTTATAAGGACTGTACATTTGAAATGTTTATGTTTCCTAAAAACAAACATTTTGTTTAACTTTAACCTTTTGGTTCATTTATTTACTTTTAAACAAGCATGTGCAGTATCATAGGCAGCTCTAAAAATAATTGAAGTAGGATTTGATTAAAACACACACACACACACACACACACACACACACACGATAACATTGTTAGATTTTACTGCTGATTTGAAATAAATTGAACTGTTGTCTACATAGGAAACAGCTGCCTGGGTGTAACCAAGATGGCTGCAGAGTGAACTGACCTGCCTAAATACGATTAGCTAAAAACCACAAAGTGCAATTTTGACTCCATGGGTTCTTTAAATATACAACATTTATAAAATATAATTTAGACAGATTTTATTGCTGATTTGGCATATATTACTGAAATTTAAACTTTGAAAGCAATTTTGGAGATTTTGGTCTTTCCCCATTTAACTAAATAGAAGCAGTTTTTAAATGACTGGAAATGACAGCTGGAATCACCACCAAGATGGCCGCCAAGTGAAGCAACATGCTTTGAAAGGAACTTTTCTTAAATGGATGTGCGTGCATCATGTAAGTGTTGTGCGTTAGTACTTCCAAAATCCTAAAGGTGTTAACTAGATCAAATGAAATTTGGAACTAGTTGAATCTGCACAGCTGTGTCCTAAAAAGAAAAACTTTTTAGGACACTACATCAGATTTGGTTATTAGGTGTTGCCCAACTAGACAAAAGCAATGATGTTGAGTTTGAAAATAACATTAAACATCACTGTCAGCGTTCTGGTAATCAATCCATGATGTCCAATGATTCAGAGCTAGACATCAAAATCAGGAACAGCCTCAAGTGCAAATGAGCATGTAAACATTTCATCAAACACACTAAAGAAAACCACAAAATACCCATTCAAAGTAAACGACCAAAGGAGGGACTGTTTCCCATTGATCTGAAGAGTTCATGTTGTTCAGAATGTGCTCATAATACTGCTTTCCGGTGATGTCAGCGGTTTGTCTGTAAATGTAAACAGCGCTTATAATGTGAAAATTCTTCTGTTGCATGCTGATTTAAAACAAAAGGGACTGACAGGAAGTTCAAGGACTTTTGTGCTTTATTTCTGTACTTTAATATTATTTGGGTAGTTTGTGCTGTACTTGAGTGTGGTGAAACTGAATATTTGTAGCTCTCAAAAATATTTGTGTGCGTGCCATTTTTGTGAAGCTTTTGTGTAGTGTGGGAGTGTATTGTGCTAGTAATGCTAAGGTCATGGGTTCAACTGTCAGGGAATGTATGTAATGATAAAATGTAAAGAGCCAGAATTATAAATCTTTTCTCTCACTGTATCTTTGATATTTATATATGTTACCCTTTACATTTTTGTTTCATAAATTGCTTAGTATTCTGTATTTATTTTGTTGTTTACATTTTTTGAAAAGCCCACAAAAGGCTGTTTAATGGTGGGTTCAATTATCACCAATTACCCAAACAATGTGAGTATGGGGGTTGTTGTCATGTGTGTTCTGTGTGTTGCTTGTTTATCCTGGGCAGCAATGTTTGAAATGTTCAATAGCTTTCAAGACTTTGTTCATATGTGCAGAAATTAGCTTAAAAAATAAACTTACACTGGGAATTATTTACTGGAGTACAAAGCGTGGCAACTAACTTCAGTCTCTCTTACACTTTTGTCCATCTGTTTCCACTAACAAGCAAATCGAATTGTGCTCGCAATTACGTCCTAGTTGAAATCGGAATTCTTTAAACAATTAACAGGAAAAAAAATGACATCAAGGAATCTCTGGCTCGAAAGACGATAGCTGGTGTATATCACAGTTTGCTGTATCCTTCCTAGCTATATAAATGCCACCTGTGCTTGACTTTCCTGTGTGTGTACATAATGCATAGCTGCCATATGTAACCAAACAACTACCGAACTCTAATTGCTTCCACTTGACGCTTAACTATTACGCTGATGTAGATCTGGCCTCTGGTTTACTTTATTGCTCTAAATATGATGCCATTATGACGGATTGTCCCGCAGAACTCCCCCATATACAAACCCGCAGCTCAACCCCTGATCCTCTACTTGTTTACGTCATGCTTGGATGTGGCAATGCACTCCCAGAACAAGAATTATATCATGACTTCACTCCTTATTTACTTATTTAAGAGACAACGTGTTTAGTGCTTTGCTTGTACGAAACTCACTGCTATAGTGGCGTGAGCTCTTGTACAAAGTCAAAGTGGAGTTTATTGTCATTTCAGCCATATACAAGTACATAGTGAAAATATTTAATAGTGCAGTGGCAGGTAGTGGAATTTGCAATAAGTTATTTTGTATTTAGCAGCCTGATGGCATGGGGGAAAAACTGTTACATAGTCTGGTCGTGAGGGCCCGAATGCTTCGGTACTGTTTACCAGACAGGAGGAGGGTAAAGAGTGTGTGTGAGGGGTGTGTGGGGTCATCCACAATGCTGGTGGCTTTGCGGATGCAGCGTGAGGTGTAAATGTCTGTGATGGAGGGAAGAGAGATGAACTTCTCAGCTGTTCTCACTATCTGCTGCAGGGTCTTGCAATCCGAGACTTGTTGTAGTTTGGACAGTTTGGTGGGTGCCAAGGTGTTTATTAGCACATTGCTATGTGGTTTCTAGGGTGTTCTGGGTGGTTGCTAGGTGGTTTGCTCACTCCCCCTGCTCACTATGAATTTCTGGTTTTGCAGTGTTTGCAGTGTCAAATATTAGTCAAGCTAAATTTTAAAACTTAAAGATAGCTTTTTTCTGCCTCGTGCACAGTCATGCATTCCAGCCTATCTGAATATCTTCTCTATTAAATGAGAACAAACAAGTTATTTGACAATCACATGACTACATTAAAAGCGCAGTCGTTTGCAGGTGACGTGTTGAAAAAACAGCTGTATGCAGACAGTCTGTGCTGATTGCTGACTAAATGTTTTCATTCTGCTGTTAAGATTTTGAGCATTTATGTTAGTTTAAATCCCAGACCCTATTATATGATGCATTGTACAAGTGTTTTATAGGTAAAGTCTACTTTTTATTTGCAAATGAGCTGAATTTGGGGGCAGTTGTGGCATGCTGGTTGGAGAGTCTGACTTGTAACCAGAAGGTTCCCAGTTCAATTCTCAATGCCGACAGGAAATAACTGAGCTGCCCTTTAGCAAGTGCTGCCCACTGCTTCGGGTGTGCACTAACTAGATTGCTCCGGGTGTGTGCACTAACTAGGGTTAAATGCAGACGATAAATTTCAAGTATGGGTCACCACACTTGGCCAGCACCTCACTTGACAGTTTGAATTTCACACTGTAAAATTTTCTCACACATTTTTATCGCTCATATCGTTTTTTTCATGTCTTTGTCCTCGTACGGCCTCTTCTTGCTTTAAAATCATGGTTTCTGTTCTCTTACAGTTTTTAATGTTGTTTCTCACAGTTGTTTTTTTCTGATAACGCTGTTCCCTGATCCCAAGCCAGTCAGATTCCAAGTGAACCACACGACTTCCTTCTTAGCAGACTAGACGATTGATAAATGATGGTAGCAGTTGCCTGTCCAGCTGGTTTTGGTCCAGATGGAATAAAGCAGCTGAAGAACATGGGATTTGCAGTCTGGAGGTAATGACTTTTAACAGTGTTGTTTGCCCTGACTGATGTTACACCGGTGCCTGGAACGAGAGTTGGCCAGAAGAGGCTTCATGGGCCTGGCGTTGGGTTTTGCATTCTTTCCTTTCAGCACATTCTACATCTCCTTACCTTCTTACCTTCTCTGAGGAGCGCTTCTTTTCTTTGAGGTTGCTTATTTGGCATAAACATAATGGAGTTCTCAGTTTGGTCTCAACTTTGCCTCAAATGTGTCTCCAATGTTTTGTTGGAGAATTGAAAATGATCAATGAGATCGATTGTTGATATACAGTGTTATAGAATTGAAAATTGAGTGTAGGTGGCATAGAGCAGATAGAGTTTATTAGGGCTGCCAAGTAATTTTACATTTTAATTTTTTGAAAAATATGACATGCTATAATAAATCATAGTTAATTGTAGGTGTGAATGTTTTCTGGAAATCGAAATATACCAATAGATAATTTAAGACATGAGTGAAACGTTCACTAGACTAATAGACTTTTCTGAGTAAAAAAAAAATTCAAGTTTAAAAAAAAAATAGTTTTTATCAGAGTCAATCTATTGTGTTTCTCAGTATTTCATTAGCTGGTGCCACACTGACTGGATTCAACAGGAAAAATGTGAAAGTTGCACGTAAATTACTTGGATGAAAAGAATGTATTTTTATGGATTTTATTTTACAATAATATCTCAGGTTTTGAATGCAGATTTTGGTGTTTTGACAAAACTGAGCATAGTTTGTATTTTGCAATCTTTTCTTCAAACGACACAGATGCAAGATATGATAAGAGCAGGGAGAGGAGTGTGAGAAAAAGGAGACCTCAGAAGTCTCAGTTTGATTTCAGTTTAAGCTTATTGCTGTCTAAAAGGTTTTCTTTCACTGGGTTGAGAACCCAACGTACGTGACTTAATGTACCGTCTTGTGCTGTATTTAAAGCTGTACGCTGTAAATGTGTTGCTGTTTATGAAGGGCAGTAAAAGTTTGGCATCTCTCTTCACAGCCCTCCTGGGTATCTGGTGTCTGTAAATGAGCGAATAAATAAAACCATGCTTTTATTCTCACTCTGACACAGAACAACCCAAAAGGTCTGGACAGATTTTGGACAGACTGTCTATTTTGGGGTATGTGCTATTTTGGGGTCTGTTCAGTCATACCAGCCACTCAGAGTGATACATTTAAGATGTTCTTAATTTGTTTGCTCATGTTTCCTTTTTCTACACGGTTCCTTATGGGATTCAGTCGATTTCACGATACAGTGACTTTAACAGGGCAGTTTTTTAAAAAAATGCTCCCAGAGGACAATGTTATCGCTCAGAGGTTAGCCGTTCATATTTTAGGAGACGTTGTTGTCCGGTTTTCCACAATGTTTTTTCAAACACGTAAAAATAGACACGGATGAGACAACTGTTGACATGCTGTAAAAATATGAGGCTATAAAATTAATGTGAAAAATGTGCAATTTGATGGGAAATGTAAGCGATGTTGGAATATTTGCTTTTGGTTGAAGATTTTGGTATGTTGGGAAATTTTAGCACTGTTTGTGACATTGCCGAGGTCATTGAGGGCTTTTGCTGAAGACAGTTCGAAGGAAACCCTATAAAAACCAGCAATCGCAACCAGTTTTACTGTACTGTAATGAATAATCTGTTGCATTCAGAAATACAACAACAAAATGTAGAACTGGATTTTATCTTTATGGACTTGATTGGGTCATGAAAAGTGGATGTTTAGTGACCCAAAAATGAAGATTCTGTCATCATTTCTATAACCTCATGTCATTTTTATTCAATGGAGACTTTCAATGAAAGAAAGTCAAACAGGTTTGTAACAAAACGATGGTGAGTTAGAGATTACAAACATTTTTGGGTGAGCTGTATCATTAAATCTCCTTTTTTTCTCCATGTAATCTCACACTTCCCTAAAAGAAACCGTTGAGACTTGGAAGAGATGTGTGATTTTCCTTTCCTGTGGGTTGTTGTGTATCTGAGTTCATCAGGCATTTCCTGTACTTCCTGTTTTCTTGGCCCAGTACAGCTGTGTAGTCCACCTGCTCAGCTTGGAGACTGAACTCGCTTCCACATGACTGCTGGATCCAATTAATGAGCAAAAAAAAACATTGATGCGTCGAGGTGAGTTTGCTTAGCAGGGGCCGCAACTATCCACCCAGCTGAGAGAGAGACAAGGAAACTTCGGATTGACAGCTAAGTGTGATCCGCTGCAGGTCTCAGGAAAATCTCAAAAGCCTCTTTTGAATGGTGCCAGAACTCTGTTGGTCCCTCTTGGTTTGTTACAAGCCAAGTTAAAGCTGAGCTAGTTGGCGGAGAGCCACATTGAATCAGTGCTCTACCGTATAGACATAATGCAGTAGAGTTGAAAAGCGATGTTCTCTGCTTTTGAAGATATAGGCTAATGACGGGGGAAAGCGTTGTGAGTCATTCATGGGGTTTGGCCCAAAGTACCCTTAACATACGAAAATAGGGGTTTAGAAATGCTGTTTTTGGCATTGAACAGCAGGTATTTTGATTTGCTGTCAAGGACTCGGCTTAGCTCATGTGCTGTTGAGTGCTGTTCTGTCTTATATCACCCACAGGCATGCCGAGTGTCATCTATAATCTGTGTTGATATACAGTAGGATCTACAGTCTATAGAAGAGCATGTAACATTTCCGGATAAGGTCACCCATTAGTGTGGTCTCCTAAAATGTAGCAGTTAGTGGTCATTTGTCATTGATTCTAAATAAATTTTATTACCGAATCAGATGAGGTTCAAATGAGCTGGGATTTAATTCTATTCAATCATTTTTCGGTAATTGTCCATAAGAAATAAAAATCACAAATGAGATCTCTTATGTCTTATTTGTTTCTTACAGACAGTAATAAGATGAACTGAGAGTGGAGAATACATGTCTGCTAGCTGAGGTTTTTGTTTCTAAAGTAGCCCCAGTCTCTCATGTGGAATTTCTGAGGGAATCTCAGCAATGTTTCACACTGTGCTCAGATTTGTCAAGATAACAAAGTCTGCATCTAAAGAGATTTCCTGATGAACTTACCACATTTCTCCTGAAACATTTCTCACAGATACTCTGTGAATTATACCTGAGAGGCTTTTTAAACTATAAATGAGCAACCGCCGAGCAATGACTGTTCCTGTAGACATTCTTGTGAATAAAAGTACCTGTTTATTTTACAATATCTGGGATAGTGTTTAAAATACCCCTAACAAAGCATTATTTCAGCACATTTATTGTCTGGGTCATTGGTTTGATTCCTATGAAACGCTGATTGGAATCCACTTTAAGTTGCTTTAGATAAGCATCTGCCAAATTTATCAATGCAAACGTGAAGTTAAATCTGACATGTGACCTTTCCTGACGCCACAAATCACGTTGGTTTAATTCTTCTACATTCTCAGATTCTTAGTCTTAAGTTATGTATGCTAGCTTTTATAGTAAACAATTTAAAACAGTTTTGTCAGACTAAAGACTAAAAGCAGGACGAACAATCTCAGAAATGCAGAGAGGAATCAACAAGTCAGGCTGGGCGAGGACAGTGTGTCATCGACAGTCTGGACTTCAGACTGAAAAACAAGTTCACTGACTATAAATGGTGACTGAACTGACAAAGGAGCTGGGCTCATCCAGAGTCCCAGCACGTGGTCGATTTCAGCTTCTACCTGCTTATCTTGGGTGGAGCAGAGCATTCCTGCAAATTGGACAGGTCTCTTCTGGCCTCCTGCCAAACTATCAGGCCCAAACCTAAAGCGTGTACATACATCTCAGCGTATGTTATCATTCCGTTTGGGTGTGTCTTAAGTGTGTACATTTTTGGCAAATCATGAAGATACACAATACAGGTTGTCTTGTAGGATTATTTGTGTTAGCACTTGTAGCAAACCCTATAACTCACAGTGTTTGCTTTCATGTTGTACAGGCACATATTGTTTGCTTTGGCCTCTTTTCCGTAAAAACTGTCTTTAATATTTTGAATGTAATCTTTGTGTTCGAAAAACATGATCTAAGCCCTCAGTAGCTTTGTTAGGGTACGTTGGGAATGTTCTGCGTCTCTACAAATCTCTTCTGTTTAGCGTGTGTGACTGTGTGTTTAAACGCAAATGATATACTCGTGTGTCGACCGACCACCCAGACGCAAGTTCATAACAATAACACTTCCACTTCCTATGTCTGATAACGCCACGGTTACGGATGGGGGACTCTGGGCTGGACAGACTGTATCAGTCAGTTTGGTCCACATCAGAGGAGCAGCTCTCTCTGTTTAGGAAACAGCTAGTCAAGCCTACACGTAAAAAATTTCCTTCCCTCTGGAATAATCTAAACAAGCTATTCTTGCTATAAACTGTCATTATGTTAACTTTTTTTTGTTTTTACAACATTAAAACCAATGATTGTGTATATACTTCCTATAGCTTTGCAGTAACAGATGTTGTTGCGCTAGTTATGCTAAAGTCACTGGTTTGAGTTCCACAGGGATGCAGGTGAAATTATGTCACATTTGTGGCTCACTTAAGCACATAAGCACAGATGGAAAAATGCTAATCTTGTACTTTTTGGGTTACGCACTAGCTGAGAAGCTACCATTGAAATGAATAAGAATGCTAATTAATATTCTGTCAGGTATTATAGACCTTCTTACATGTGGGTCCAAAAGTCTTCTCCTGCCTGCTTGGGCAGGTCTTGGCCCAAATATGCAGAGTAAACCAAACTTTCTGTCGATAAAGACTGACTATGTAAGATTAAGCAGCACAAGTCCTTGTCTGTCATAAAATGGAATTGCTTTAATTTTGTATAATGTTGTATTTATATATTTAGAGTGTTTCCGAAGACATTCAGCATTATAATTTTTGGTCTAGCCTAATTTCTAGTTGTGTATTGGCTTCAGGCAGCAGTTTGGCATAGCACCGCAATGAGGATTACACAATAATCACGCAGGTGAGCGAGAAAGTCATTAGATCTATGGAAAATCCCCTAACCGTAAACAGCACAGTTGTACCGACATACAAATAAATGTAGCTTAGTGTATATCTAACACTTGCACTGTTAACACTTTTGTTAGCATGCTACTTATGAAAGATTTATTGCCCTAAATGATGGCTGTGTTTTTCCTATGTGGTTTAGTGGGGAGAGATAGCATTTCGCCTAAAACGATGGAAGCCACTGGCAGCTCATTTACCCGCTTCTGTCTAGACTGAGGTAATGTTTGATAATAAATCAGCTGATTGACAGCAGCTCAGAGATTAAATCAAAGGGTTTGATTGACAGCTCTGCACTGCAGTAAATGAGCTGGACGAGGTGAGCTAATCAGCATATATATCAAAGATTAAAGCTGCCCGTTTTCCACTGACCTGAAATTAGTTTCCCATAAAACTAGTAACAGATCTGAGATTAATTTTAAAAGCGAGTTTTAGATGATGGTTGAACTACAAATATACAATAAGAACTAATTTCTGAACTGTCACACTGCCATCTGGGAGATCTAAATGAGTGTTTTCGTAGGTGAAATGAAAGAGAAAGTTCTCCATCACTGAGCTTCACCTTGTTAAAATAAACATCAGTAGATGATCATCGTGAAATGAGTGACAGATGGTGGAGGATTAGTTTGTGGCCCTCAGTGACAGTCATTGCATGGCTTAACAGATCATGCATAACTCATAAGTCTGCGTCATATTTCCACCAGCCCACACTGCAAAAACCAATTTGCTTAATCAGTATTTACGTCGAGTTTTCCAAGAAATACATCTAAATTTCTTTAAAACAAGATGATTTTAGGAGAAAATTATTTAAAATCCTTTCTAAGCATAACGTAATTTAGTGAGGTTTTTACTTAAAATATGACAAAAACAAACTTAATTTAAAAAAATTTTGTTCCAAGTCTTCTTGTTTTTTCTCTACAAACATACTTCATAACATAAGTACAGTAAACGTATCCTGTTTTAAGGGCATTTTGATATTATTCCTGGGAAACTAGACAAAAATACCTATTAGAGACAGATTTCTACAGTTCAGAAGGTTTCTCGTGGTCGGGATGTTTGCGGAGTTCCTCAAGGAACGCGGAGCCGTTTCAACACCTGCTTTAAAGCAAAGCTGGTGCCTGATGACATGCTCCTCATCCAAATTACAGTTCAGTGCTTGTTTCCACCCCAGCTGCTTTTCCACCATCTTTTCCTCTCTTCCTAATGGAGACCAGAGCAACAACACGCTCCAAGGTGAGCCGCCTGATAATAATGTATCATTTGAGTGGGAAACGGCGAACCTTGAACAAGCTCCAACTCCCAAATCTGAACTGATTTATTTTCAGAGAGAAAGTATTTCACCCTGACAGGAGATTGTAAGGTGGCCTGAGATGAGAGCTTGACATTTACTGGGTCGTCTGTTTTTGTGTTTACAACCGACTGTAGTTTGATCTTCCTGCATATGAGTGCGTGTTTATGGAATCACCAGTCATGGGAAATGTATTTATCCTCTAACATGTTTGAAGATGATATTTAATGCAAATCAATACTGCTTTCTTGCCACTAGGGGGGAGACCTTAAACACAGTTGGAGAGCCTGAAAGGGAATCCTGCCGCATGGATGCGTTTCTCAGTGTTTGACAGGGATTATTTACACGCTGGAAGAGACCAGACAGTGTATAATGTTTGTGGAGTTGGAATTCTTTCTCGCTGAAATCATGCTGTTGATTCATTTGCACTCCGTTCTTGGAATATGAAAGAAAGTTATTTTTTTAGACCGCATGTGTTGATCAAGAAATCGCTATATGTGGTATCAGACAATATCAAGTATGACAGAAATATAACCTTTATAAGAGTGCAAAGAAGAATGAATTTAAGAAACGGGCCCTCTTTTTAGCAGTGCAGATAAGAGACTGACGAATAACAGTTCTCGATGCTATTGAAGATGACATCACAGGCACTGTAGAGATAAAGCTCTGATGAACTTTGCTGTCAGATTCGTGAGAGTGAGCAATAGACAATTGTACACATATGAGAAAGATGTTTATTATGTATGTCTCTTATCTCTGTGATTTAAACGCTTGGCCTTTGTTTTTGTTGTAAATCATCTGGGCTACAGTAGTAATTTCTAACCAGGGCAACAGAGGGGTACATTGGTACATTGTCTTGGGCCCTGTGATAAAGGGGCCACTAAGGTCCTGTATGGTAATGTCTACTTACTGGGCCCACTGAAGGGGGAGGCCAACAGGAAAATTGTTGTCTCGAGCCCCCTAAGCTTTTTGCAGGGGGTCCTTGCAAAAGATTTTGATATAGTTTTTGCTTTGCTACTTATACTAAATCTAAAACTAGAAAATTAAAACTAATAAATAAATACTAGTGATTAATTAAGGAGATATAATGTGCATGTTATTGTGCAAGTTGTGTCCATTGTGTGTCCTTGGCGAGTAATTGTTAAAAATTACAATAGTATTACTAAAAATAATGCTATAATAAATGAGCTCAACTGGTGGGTGTGTGGCATCACAATAAATCACTGATCTAAGTGCAAAGCTCCGATGCTTGTGCTAATGTATCACTGTGACACCTTCAGTCTAATTCTCCTCTTATATCTTGACCTAGCTGTAAATATGATTCTTAGCAGTTTTTCGCTGTTTTTTCCACTGTACATATATCAGTGCCAAAGTCTTTGCCAGACTTAACATTTCATGAAGCCATCATGAGCCCAAGCCAAAGTAATTATTTCACTTAATTTTCAGAAGATTTTTTCAGGGCAAGAAAAACAGAGTCTTGGATGTTTTTGTTAGACATCTGAATCAGTAGTTCAAATATGTAGATAATTATATTAGCAATCTTAGATGCTGCTCCCTGACCAGGGAGCGATAAAATTGGAGTTGAGTTATTGAGTTGAGAATGCTCAAACCATATGTGGGGAAACTCTTGATACACTCCTGTATCAACGCATTAAACAAAGTAGTTCTACATGTAAGATTTAAATGCTATAGGCTACTGGTACAGTTTCCAAAGAAGACGTTTGTCCAAAAAGTATTTTTAACCTGTTTGCAAAATTACATGTAAACTTGACAATCATTAAAACTCTAAAGATTTAGCAGCTTGCAACTTACTAATTAATTAAATTAATCTAAATGATTATTAAAGATTTTGTATATATATTACACACACACACACACACACACACACACATATATTTATTTGTATTATTAATCTATATAATCTATGATTTGGTATGTGCCAAACTGAATGCACATGACGCTTTGGCTTCAGCCTGTACAATCTGACATCAGCATGCCTAAAAGTTCTGACGCTATCACATACTGTCTTTTATTTAAGATAAAAGAAGCGTGAAATAACGCAGATGTCGTGCTGTAAATTTTACAATTTTACTTTTCTCTCCCCAACCGTTCCTCCCGAATGAAGCTCAGAGAAACGTGATTTCCAATATCCTGTGTGTTTTGGAGAGGTGCGACGGGACACGAGAGCCTGTCTGATGTGTTCAGGATGTGGCAGAGGATTTACGAGACCCTGCAGTCCGTTCTCGTACTCCGACCCTCGTTCTAATAATCTGCTGCCATGTGTGTTTTTCCCCTCGTAGACGGTTTTTGTCATGACAGAATGGAATCGCTTCTCTGTCGGCCTGTGAACAAATCCTGCGTGAGCTTTGCACACTTCTGCAGACTTTCCACTGATTTCTTGAGGGTTGTGTGCCATTTTCTGTGCTGTGACTCAAGAGCAGGTGTTAATGGTCAGGGGAGGTGAGGGAAGCCCAGTCGCTGTGTCACTATCCTATTTGCTGATACATCTAAACTGTAATTAGTCACTGTTAGGTTTTGAAAACCATTTTCCCGCATTTTATTTGTGGTACAGACATGATTGATGTCTCAGATCATGTGGCTGATTGAAGGAAGGGGTGCTAGTAATTCTAATAAAATCTTGTATATTTACATAAAAACTGGGGAAGAGTTCTTTTGACTTGGACCAGTAACAAACCTCAAAATAACAAAGCAATCACCTGCAGCAGAAATGGCCTAGCAACCAGCCGAAACACTGTAGCAACAGCATGGCAATATGTTAATATCACTCAGAACACCTTAGAAACCGCATAACAAAGTTGTGTCAGTCCCCTCAACACACCATCATGGTGAGGTTTACATTTGCAAGCAAAGTAATGTAGTTTTATTTCTTGGTGGTTGCTAGGGTGTGCGAGTGTACAGTAGTAGTTATGCTTAAGTTAGAAAGCACTACCAATATAAATTTATTTTATAATTATAATTATTAAATATATTATAAATATTAGTTTTAATATGTAATGTTTTCTAAGCCTCTCTGACCCTTTAAATGGTCATTTATTAAATATGTAAGATTTGTTTTGCAGTAACAAACAGATTATCCTCATAATTCATTATTCACTGTTCATTATTCATAATAATTTATTAAATATTGTTTTGTAGCACTAGCAGTCAAGATGACGATATATTTATAGTGTAGTAATGAGTCTGTTTTCTATGATATTTTCAGCTGCCAAAAAGCATGAGGAGAGATGTATTTTGCAGATTTGATCTATTTATGCATGTTTTATGCATCACTTTTTCCAAAGCAGTTTACAGTCCATTCAGACATTTTATCAGTTGTTTTTTACCTTGATTTCGAACCCATGACCTTGGTGTTTCTAGCGCCATGCCTTACTACTCACAGCAACAGTACAAATTCTGCATTGGCCTACTTGCAAGATCAGTTAAGGAAAATCTATACAGCTGCTATCAGATTTAGCAGAACACTTTAAATATGGATTTCACATAATATGACTGAAATGCTGTCATAAAAGTGAGTGACGATTATTGAGTTAGGAAGGTAATCCGTTTTCATGTTCGTACAGTTTCGCAGAGTTCCTGCGGAGGCGACGGACCGTTCACGTCAAAGGCCGCTGGACCGCCGCCATCTCCACATCACTCAACATTCCCACTCAGAGCCTTCGTCTGAAGCTGCTGTTTTAATGTGATCTCAGTTAGATATGAAAACACTCCCTGTTTTCATATCTAACCCAGCACCCAGTTCATGTATCCAGCCTTGACAGGTTGACAGGAAGTGCGTGTATGTGTGTGAAAGGTTTGGAGCAAGTTCATCCATCTTATTCCTACCTTCCTTATATGGGCTACAGCAGCACGCTTGTCACCAGGTTGTGCGTGTGTGGCCGGGGGTCTCGGGTGGGGTGGTCAGAGAAAGGCATGACCCCAGCAGAGTGTTAAACTGCTTGCATATGCGACAGAAGCGAGGGCTGGGGTGCGTTTAAACTGCTCACAGCTGTTGTTCCATGTTGGTTGGGGGTTGATAGAGAAATAAACTCTTGGACAAGGTGAGAAACCGTGAGATACAATGAAAAAGAAAGAAGATCCTGTAATTTGAGGACAATACTTTATCCGCTCCTTTATTCACTACAAGTGGGATCAGAGTGAAATATGATTCTTGGGAAAACCTAGGAATTCCGTGCTTGTTATGAGGAATGATAAGGATGTGGTTGCCATGGAAATACAGGGCTAGGTCACAGCACACCTGGGGCCAGGTCACTGTGTGGAGAAACTATACTTCAGATATATTATTTCCAGGCAAATCATTTCAGAATTGCAGATATGCCTTGAAAAACAGAAATGTATTTATCATTGGAAAACGGAGAAACTGTGTTGGTCAAATATTTCTTGCATATGTTGTCACAATCATGAGCACAATAAAAAATTTAAACATGAAGAAAACTAAAAAGAATTT
>JAZGTK010011934.1:0-15248 GCA_036877625.1 Ambastaia sidthimunki
TTTTTTTACCCTCCCTGACAGTTCAGTGTCTAAATATTGTGTTATATATGTACAGAATCAAATAATGTTACAGTATCTGCCAGTTTCACGTGGTTCCTCCACCCAGAACTGATCATAACATCTAAATCTTCACCCTGGTGAGATATTGTAATAGTTTGAGTCTCTTAAATCGACTTGACTGCTTTTTTTAAGCGTTTTGTTATTAAAACACTCAAAGTGGAGTCAAACATTTCTTCTTTAAACACAGTCCTGTTGTTTGTTGTTGTCAACTCTCAAAGAATGTCGTCTAAACTAGGACTTCATTTCCTGTTGCAGATATTCACTCGTGTAAACAGATTTATAAAGCGTCGATTATTAATGTTGCTTCATTGAATGTTGTGCTTCGATAAAATGAAGGCATTGCATTTTTTTAAAGATAAGTTTATGGGCCACACAAGCAGAAAATCGAGCACCGACCCTTAAGGCCTGTCTGATGCCTACAAATGTTACGCGTTTGACCTTAAACTCATTATATTCGTCTTCATCTGTGTTTTTTATGTGGTAACGCTTTGCAATAAGGTTGAATTTATTAACATTAGTTAATGCATTAGCTAACGTTAACTTATGAACAATATATATTATTTTCCAGCGTTTATTTATCTTCGTTAATGTTATTTAATGCAAATACAATTGCTCAACTTGATTTTTATAATGTATTGGTAAATGCTGAAATTAAAAATGCTGTGTAAGTATTGTTAATTGTTAGGTCATGTTAACAAAACTAATGTTTACAAATGACACATTGTGTTTCCTTTATCGTCAAAGTTAGACGCCTGCGTTTCTATATTTTAAAATTTACAGCATTGCGCCTCTCAAACCACGAAACACGTACAATATTTAGTTAAACAACATGACTTGAAGGGTCTTACACGTTTTACAAGTGACTTATATTTTAGGATGACTCTTTTGGGAGTAGACGTTGTATGTACGTTGTATGTAGGTTGTATATTAATTTAACAACAATTGTTAAACGCTTTCTGTAAATGACTTCAGACTTGTGTTATCTTCAGATGAACAGCCTCCATTTTGAAGAACGAGCGCCACCAGTGCCATTCAAACAGACTATGAGCATGTAACCCATGTTGACCTTTATAAAACACATCGCTACCTTAGAATAAGGTTCTATCTGTGTTTTGACCAGTTTTGAGATATTGAGGTTTAAAGTTTTTGCATTGCTGTAAATACCAAAACTGAGCTTTTAGTTTTTTCAAATTAAACACCCAAAATGCATTTTTAAAAATAAAACACCTTTAACAGTGTCAATAAGTTATATTAGAGTAAGAATATGTCTCAAATTTGACAAACATTTCAGATAGAACCTTATAATTCTAAAGTAGAGACATAGATTTGTAATCTTTAAAGCTTTTTTCTGTTTTTTTTGTGCATGTTTCACCGATCGACCAGTTAAGATGTCTTGGTTCATAAGATTAACAGTTGATCATTTGTTTTTATGTCTTTTCTAGGTGTTTGGTGGAAGATTACTGAAGTATTGAATGAAGTCAAGGAAAGAAGTATTTTTTAATATATGGTCCTTTTGCTAAGGTGCATCTTGTGTAGTTAGTGAAGTAGTTTAGTATCTACTGCGCTGGATGCCCCTTTTGCCAGGAGTATCTGTATATGTACCACAAGGAAGCAAAAACGCATCACTTACCGGTGTTCCACATTCAGCTCCTGGTGTGCACTGGCATTAACGTTATAACTAATGCCACAGATCTGAATTTTGTTATGCTTTTTGTTGTAATTTGTCCAGGCAGTTCAAAAGTGCTTACAGTGCAGTTAGTGGTAATAGTCTACCGCAGTGTTTGCACTTCCAGTACTGCCGGACACCTTCCAGCCGACGCTCTGGGCTACAGCTGATAAAACAGCCCTGTAATGTGGCATAGCAGTGAGTTTTGCAGGATTGCATCCAGCCTTATGACACCACGCTGTGCAAATCCATGCAAAACTGACTGCAGCAGGGAAAAACTTCCGTAGCCGTCTACAGTCAAGAGGAATTTCCTGATAACACACTAATACAGACAGTTAATATGCATGAACTGTATAATCTCTGTTTTTATTGTAATGCTTTTTTAAATTGGGCTAATTGTAGTGCTGCCACAATCCCAAAACAATGTTATAAAATGTATTAAATGCATTTATTTTATATGCCTGAATAACAGCTTTGATATAATATTCAATAACTGTATACAATCGAATTGGTCTTATCATTATTTTTACTGTTTTCAGAGGCATTCGTGAATACATTTAAACATTTATCTTGCTGTTATCCACTAGATTCAGTTATCTCCGTTTTTCAGATGAAGATTTATACACGATCATTTAAATGCCCATTAAATGAGATTTGGAGATTTTACTGCGACTAGCAATATCATTCATAAACGCCAGAGGGCAGCAGATAGCTGTAAAAGTGACACGATCGTTCTTTAGCCTGTAAATATAAATGCATGTGAATCTTAAATCTTTCACGCATTAATACATTTATTATCATTAAACGAAAAGCCAATCAATCGTTTACCGATCTTATCAAATTTGTAACAATTACCAGTTTTTACACTATTTTAATACACAACAGTGCAAAGGGTTTATAACGAGCCTCCTGTCATCATAACCCTGAGTTTCGTGTTAATGCAATTCAAGTTTAAATTCAATTGCACCTTTTCTGTTATCGTGCGCTTTTGAAGACACGAATGTCGCGAAATCCTCTTCAAACAGCGCAATGCGACCTGCATTTGTGTGCATGAAGTGCGTCTGTTTTAATGAGGTGGAGATGCGCCGCTTTTCTCTGTTCAGACGCGCTTCTCAGAGCGCAAGAGATGCTGCTGAGACCGACACATGGCCGTCTGTTCACATTAAACGCTCTCGTTTTGCGTTTGTAGTCAGAGATATCGAGGACCAATATTGAACATATACTTAATCCACATCTGGGTGCAGCATGACCGGACTGAGGTTGAAAGGCGCGCTCGTTTTGTGCGTCTTTTTCCTGCCGTGCGCTCGCTGTGACAGCCGGACGCTGGACTGTAGAGATGTGCGCTCGTCTTTTCAGTTTCTGTACCCGGGGATGAAATTTATCCCAGAAACGCCAGTCTCAGGTAAACCGAAATAAGTTGCATGTGAAATTACATTTGTTTGACATACGTATAAAGTTTGTCGATAAATGCTTCTGCTGTAATGGGTTTTTGGAAACGGATTAAAGTTACACATTGTGCAATATTTGTCGTGCGGATATTAACTGGGAACTATATAGTATTTTAATGTGCTTCAAATCTGAAATATTAGCCTATTATTGCTGTGTATAAATATACCCCAACACTATTAGATCCGTTTAGATGGACTATTAGATATGGCAACATGCGTAATTGTTTTTATTATCATTATTGCACGTTGCGTACATGTTTATATCATAATAATCTAACAGCTCATGCTTGAACTAAAACAACTATAGTCATAACGAAAGAATATATGTTCAGTTTATGTAACGTTTGCTTTTTCTTTAGCCTGTTTGATCTCGTAAAGTCAGTATCCAAACTGAACGGTCATCCTCATTTGGGGAGCGGTGGCCGTATTTCTGTTTACCAGAACTAGTGCGGATTACCTGTCATGCTGGAGAAAGCGAGTTAGTTAGTTTGTTTATCGAGGTTGCTGCATTTCCCAGTGGAGAGCTGAGGAGATGGATGACTGAGTTTCTGCTTGACTTTTCCCCTTAGCAGCTCAAAGCTTTAATTCTGTCTCAATTGGAGAGTTGGGGGAAAACACAGATTGGAGTTTGTTTGGCCCTCACAACAAAAATTCTGCAAGAGAAGAGCTTGTTTTTCCCCAGTGACTGCATTTTGTTGTTGGGCTGTTTTATGTATGAATATCTCCCCCAAAATGTTAATTTATAGCACTGTACCAGTCATTCTGCTGTATATAGTAAACAAACAAAGTTAACAACAAGTTACTCAATGTTAGTGATAAACAAGCTGAGCTCTGTTCTCATATATTACATTTATGCAACTTTCGGTGCATTAAAGCTATTTGATCAGTGTGTTCTCTGGGAATCGAACCCACAACCTTTGGCGCAGCTCACGCAATGCTCTACCACATTCCAATATGTTCATTAAACAGCAAATGAAATTCATTTTATTGCTCAATTTTTAAAATGTAAATTATTCCAACAATTCAACCTGCAGGTAAATAAGAGTGAAACTGGTGTCTTCAGCTGATTTTAGGTGACCTTCCCAGACTTTGGTTTAATCAGAGGTGCTGTTCATTTCTGCAGATGTTACATTTGCAATTTAAATGGGGTGCATTTGGGTTAAGGACACGGCAAAGGTAATTTCTGTC
The DNA here is from genome assembly GCA_036877625.1 of Ambastaia sidthimunki. Taxonomy (NCBI): domain Eukaryota; kingdom Metazoa; phylum Chordata; class Actinopteri; order Cypriniformes; family Botiidae; genus Ambastaia; species Ambastaia sidthimunki. Next base: position 4,363 of record JAZGTK010011934.1, read on the forward strand.
ATTTAGCTTCTCACAGAGGAATGTTTAACACGTTTTCACCTTCATCCGGCTTTAAGAAGAGCAGTGGAGTGACAGAGTTTGTGTAAGTTTGTAAATGTCTTCATCCAGTATTTGGGATACTTGATCGGAGCCATACATACATAGAAGTGTCAGAAATCCTAATCTATGAGTTATAAGATATGAAAATAACACGTGTATCTGTCATATGTTTCTAGTCTTTTTTCTTTACCCTGTAGTTTCAAATGAGTTTCTTCGAAAGCGTTTTTGGTTGTGCTTCTCATCAGTAGCTGGTGAGGACTGAACGTCCTGATGGGTTTAAAGACTTTGTGAAGCTTTTTGAAGGTTTTTCTGAAACCTCAACATATAAAGAAAAGGACTTACTGTGTTTTTTGGTTTTAAGAGCACCGCAGGCAGTCCTGATAGTTCCTGGACTTTATTCCTGGTGCAGTTATTAGCAGTGCAGTGAAGCTATTGGCTGTTTTTCCTTTTGATTCATTGTATGAACTGATAGCATGTAGTTCCAGCATACGCAGCCAGAAACTGGATGTCCTTGTCTTGTCAGACAATGAAAGAACATGAGGTTAATTGTTTGCCCTCTTTATTAGGTATTTATTTATGCGCTGGTCAAATACATCTTCAGAGAAGTAACATGCACCTGTCTGAACCACAGAAATGATTCCATACCAGATGTGTGAGTTTTTCTACACTTAATTATTAAATACTCTGTCAGAGGTGACCTCGATACAGCTGTGTTTCTATGAGCCTGATCATTACTGGGAACAACAGTGTAATTGAAAAATTTTATAAGCAGTTTCAGATGTTGTTAAGCGTCCTGCTTATATGAAGACTGCTGACCAATAAGTTTCCTTTAACTGAAGGATCAGCTCTGAACCCAATGCATGTCGCTGGCCTGGAAATAAATGTAGACAACTTTAATGTTAATTGGAAATGGGCACGACTGCAGGCTGGATAGTGTAACTGTCACCTGGTGATTGTGTTTATACACAGAGAGTTTCATCCACTCTGCCTGGTTGCTAAGATTTAATGTTTTGCTTGATTCTTAGTGTCTCTCTTGCAACTTGCACATCAAGTTTTGTTTGTCTCAAAACGTTGCTAACAATTTTCACCTTGCTTTACAGCAGTATCCATTTCTAGTCTGTCTGTTTCACATACGGTTTGTTTTGTCCTCTAAGCTTAAACGGGTAGATGTTATGTTTGGGTTTTAAGTGCCCCTCTTTTTCTAAAGCCTGGAACGACTTCTGCTCTGTAACGCCAGTGAACTTAATAGTGGACGTTAAACTCGGTGCCGGTGGTGAGGTTACCGCTGGTTTATGATGCATGCAACCACTGTGTGTCTGTTCAGCTGCCAGATTCAATCTCTACTGACATCTGCGAGTGGGATGATGAGAAGAGAGGTTTAGCATGAGCAGGTGAGGGAAAGAGAGACTGATGGATTGTGAGAGATGATGCTTTGAGGCCAGGCAGAGACACGACCCCCAGAAAAATTGAGCTGAATTCTAATCATACTGCATGTAATGCCAGGGGGATACAGGATCAAAAAACCAATGGGAAGTTTTTTTCTCTCTCTCTCGTCCCTCTTGACATGTCTCAAACTTTATTTTTTTTTCTTCTTGCTCAAGGGAAAGCGCTGAATGTCAAAGCACAATAGACAGCTTACTGTCTTTTCAGTCAAAGGCACCTTCACACCAGCTGACACTCAGAGCCACTCGTACCCTGGTTACCTGTTGTCACGGATCAAAGGCTGACACTTCAATGTGCCGTCCCCTTCCTTCTCCAAACAGCGTTTATCAAATAAACACTCAGATGTGAATGAACGCAGTCAATGGCTTGTAAAGAATCTCTTTATCTCTGCGTATGTGTCGTTTGTTTATTGTTGTTAATTGAAGAGCCAGTCTTTTGTACATTATGTAATGAGTGCAGAGGAAAGTCAGGGTTTATCTCCCAGAAGTCTTGGATCAGAATAGGATAGGATTAGTAGGGACCCGTGTGCTGTGTGTTTTAATGGTATAAAAGATTATGAAGACATTTGTTCAACCTGTCACAGGTGGGATACTCTCAGTGTTAAAGGTATTATTTTAATTATCAGCAGAATGTCTTATAGAAAAGACTAACTGTGCATGCTGTCTTCAAGCTCAGTCTGTAATGTTTGCCTCACTATCGCCATCTCTGTTGGAAGCATAAAATTGCAGGTTACTTTACATACTTTTCTGTACATATGTTGAAGTCATACTGACATTTCCTGGGAAGTTGGACCTGACAGCTCAAACAAAAATAGTCATTATTATAAACTTACCGTTGCAAATAGGAAACTTGCTCAATAACAGATTTTTGACAGATCAAAAATATCAAATCAATAACAGATCAATAACAGATCAGAAGTTTGTTTTTAGAATAACTGATTTTTAATTTTTGTTTTTAAAGTTATAGATTGCAGATTTAATTATGATTTTAACAGGGAAAAATGTTTATTACCAGTGTTGGGATTGATTTGATAGTTCAAAACATGGTGCAGAGATAACGGCTTGGGTGTTTGGATTCTGTATATGCTAAATTTTTTATGTTATGCTACAGGAATTTAGATCAAACCTTTTTCTTAGTAGTAGTTTGAAAGCTCTTGAGACCTTACTGTAGTGTCGAAGGGCAGTAGATAGTGCCCTAGGTAGTGAAATACCTTCATATTTTGATAAATACGCTCACAGTTTCTGTAATTATGAGATAATGGCTCAGGTCAATGTCTCTGGCGGTCCATTTAAAGTTGAAGATGAGGGATCACAAGCCCACAAGCAACGAAACTTTCTGCTAATGACTGTGGTCTGACTTTCCATTAAACCGTACATCTTTAGTTTTCCCGGTCTCATTAAAACAATGCTCAGAGCAAAACTGAGCTTTTTAAAAGACTTGCGTGATTAAAAGGCTTTTTTTGTGTTGTTATTTACTTATTTTTCACAAACCGAATTTTACCCTCATGCGCTCCGTGCAGTAAAAGTCTTTCATTAAGTACTTCTTATGGCACTGTAAGAGGAAAGATATGTTTGCTTTAGTCCATTAACCCTCCCGCCTTCCTAACAGAGGAGCCTGATTCATAATCATACAGTTCATATACTTTATAAGCCCTCTGTTTTTCACTTATTTTAATTGTGCACATTTCATTGCCATTGACGTGAGTCAAGAAAGAAACCTCGTAATTCCTGTTGTTGCTAATTCATGCTGCTAATAACATCCTTTTAACATTTTCTGTGTCTTAACGCAGCATGTTTTTTTCACAGCCCCCATTAAGCTTGCATGCTGATAGCTTTATAAAGGCTTCTAAAGATCATGCTTATGTACGCGTCCGGCTGTGCTCCGTGTCTTAAGGCTTGTTAAGGGGGAACGTGGGGCTAAAATGTGTACACGGAGCTCGCCGCGTCTCCCTCGGAGCCGACCGCTTCATCTGAGCTCTGACAGAGATACTTAAACGCTTGAGGCCTTTGAGCAATACTGCAGGAGGGAGGATGCTTGTGGACTCAGGAGGTTTTACAACATTTAAAGTGACAAAGAGATTAAGAATATTGAATGTCAGTCCTGTTTTTAAAGCGCTAAATACGATTATGTCCACACACAGTTTGATTTCAATATCGATTTTTGAAAATATTTGACTGTGAATATCGTGAGAATAGACACTTAGCTTCACTTTGGTTGACTGTTGTAAGAATATCACAATTCAGAGTCAATAGCCTCTTTTAAACAGTAATTCTGTTAAATCACCAGTATGAAAAGGTCCCGTTTACACATGATCTTTAAATAGTAATTTACAGTAAACTCTCTAAACTTTAAACAGACAGAATCAGTGTTCAGTGATCAATATTCAGTGATCAAGGCATCTATCTATCTTTCAAGCTAAATGTTTCTGTTTTATTTTCAAAAAACAACGATCTGATCAGTATTTATGAGCTGTCATTAGTTACAGACTGTGATGGAATATTTATGCTTCTCCGCAGCAAGAAATATTTCCCCTGTAAAGTCCTTCACGTTTCCATGACAGCCTGCAACTTCTCTAATAAAATACATTTATCATCTGCAAACACAGACGTGCTGATAAAATTGTCTGTTTTGCTGAAGATAATTACTAAATCTGCCTGCGTTCGTACTCCGTTCATTCCTGCTTCTCGCTGCCTGCAGCTCTCTGAACGCTGGACTATTGACAGCTTCATAATTTTGCCCTGGAGTCTGAAATGAGTTTGATCTTATCTGTCGCGGTCCTTTGCAGGAATTGATTTTGGATATTAAGCCTGTCGGTGTGCATATGAAAGGAGGTGCTTGTACGATATGGCAGGTTTGTCTATTATTTCTCTTCTCGTATCCGTATTGGGCGGCTGTAGATGAGTGATGAGGGCTTAATCGCGTGAAAAGTTAACAGGTTTATTTACATTTCTCTCTCTGTGTTTACTAAAGCAGTTTTTTTCTTCCCCTCAAGGCGATTTCTGTGACATTTTGTCTGTTTTCATTTGAGATTGAAATTTGGCACTTTAATCGCCTGCAATTTAATTCCCATCTTTGATGATGAGCTGGCAGAGAGCACCGGTTTAATATGCATTTAATAGTTCAGCAATCTTTCATGTCAATGACTGAACACGACTGAACCTGAACTCACCGTTCAGGTACATTAAGTTCCTTCACACCTCCGTTTACAAACGCATCGGTCGCCGGGGAACGCGTTCTTCAGTTCTTCTCCAGGAGGAACCGTGCTAATGAAGAGTGAACATTTAATTTTACCTCCTCTTTTTAGTCAGATGTTTCACAATAGTTGTGACATTGTTCCAAAGTGCAGCAGAAAGCTTCTCTTAAACAGAGACACTTTTGTCTTTGCCTTTGTCTTCTTTTTCTCCTGTACCATCATCATCTTCATCTTCGTCTGTGTGAACTGGTGCATTGGGACTCGTCTGAAGTTTGTTTACAGTGCTATCAATCAACTCAGTGTCACCTCCGCTGCTCAGGTAGCTGACAGACACATTTGGATGCAGTTTATCAGAGATGCTGTAGGATGCTTGAGAGGCAAAGTGACGGAAAACAAAGTTTTAAAGAGACGCTTTTCCCAAACAGTAACAGAAATGAAGATTTGGTAGAACTTTGAGATCTGTAGCTTTTGAGAAACTCAAGTTTTGTTCTTGCATGTGTAATCACAAGATAATTGGCCACATTTCCAAATGTGGATCAGTGGCCCGGGGGAAAACATTTGAAATAATTGCGCTTATTTTTCAGCTCTTTAGTCCCGGATCTCATGCAGAGAGGACTGTGTGACCTCAATGTCCAAAAGCAATGAAATTCCTCTGTGTATTCATGCTGAGCCTGTTCAGAACAACAACTTACATGTTTGCTCACAACAATTTTATGCTGGTAGAACGTTCCCTAACATTTTAGTAACACAGTAAAAATGTTATTTGGAAATTTCCACAAATTCTTTTCACTAACATTCCACTAAAAACTTAAAACTAACATTTTTGAAATAAGATAACAATAAAAAAGTTTTTTTAAACATTTTTAAAAAACTTTTTTTAACTTTTAGAGAATGTTTTCTGTTAGGCTTATTTGATGTTTGTGGTTCTATCTCAAGTTCTAAAAGAACAAACATGATCATTGTCTGTTCTTGTTTATTTTTATTACTGATTCAACTGAGATCAGATAGCATCACTTTTTCCTCCCACATGAACATTTTTATATTATCATTCATGTGTACGTCATGAACATATTTTTCTTTTCTTACCTTCAGAGGAACCCAGCGAAACTAATTATGCATCTTCTGATAGATAATCTTCAAAACGCAATTTCAGTTTAACAGATGTCAACAAATCACCCGTTCATCCTACTGAACAAGACGTATCTGTCAATGGATTTGTTTGCGTGTTAATATCTGTCGCTTTCATCCAACCCACGTGGGGGTTTTGCTGTTTCACATCTTAAACTGACAGATTTTTGCATCTCTGTTCTCTGGGGAAACGCCTTTACCGAGATGTTTTCCTACCTCGTGTGATCATGTTTTCTTCTAATAAGTATTTGTTTTACGCTAATCGGTTTGACACGAGGAAATGAGATGACATGGCATGTGCAAGTGTGTTCCTTTACAAACCATTTACCGCAACTCGCAATAAAGCGGCAAATGTTTGTTTAGATGGAGTTTATAAAGCGCTGCGGTCTGTTTGCTTGTTTATTGCGCTGACAGTAATTCTCAATCTCATTCGTTCTTCAGGCTCAGATCTGCAGGTTTGCCAGCCGAAGGGCCTGACCTGCTGTTCCCGCAGAATGGAGGAACGCTACCTGCTTACTGCCAAACAGAACATGGAGTCCAGCCTCCAAGCTACCAGCACTCAGCTGAAAGTTCTCATCATTCAAAACGCAGCCCTCTTTCAAGGTATATTTCTGTTTCAACAAAAGAATAATAAACACCGGCCTCATTCATTAAAGACTCCTCACATCCTGATAGCAATCACTAAATGGTCCATAGAATTAGTCCAATCATTGCATTCGGCCCGAATACAATGATAGGACGTCCTACTTGCCTGTTAAACTATCCATTGGCATTCATGTGTTTTGAGGAAGGCAAAGTTGACGGAAATGTTGTTGTGAAACAGCTGAGCAGTTGTCATTGGGAGACAATCATTCATTTTTCAATTAAATGAATCGTGTAATTTGGCGGGAATGAGTTCCCCTCACAAATTTTGTTACAGTAACAGTGTTAGAATTGTAGATTTGGCTGGTTCTGTCTGTTCAGGGATTTCGTTCAATGCTAATTGCTTCAGCTTTAGGCCTGAGACCCCCAAACCGTCCACAGAATCTCTAAAACATGTTCTTGTTGCTTGTCTTTTGTACTTTTTGCGGCTGACACAGATCAAAGGGCTCTCCTCTTCTTTCCGGTATCTTCCGACCCTTTCCCGCTCTGTACTCCCATCAGCCCGTTTCCCCTTCTCCTCGCTAGTCTGCCGTTCTCACACCGCGAGCAGTGACGAAGATTCCACTCTTTGAAGTCAAGTGTGCCAAACAGTCATAAGTTACAGGGAATTTCTGTCACGGGGGCATTTTCCCTTTTGGGGCCTTTTATGACATGTGTGACAGTTTTGGGTCCCCTCATCGGCCTCATATCACATTTATTAAGGAGACTGTTTTAAACACTGACCTGTTATGGACTTGCTCAATAACTTAATTTTTTTGTTTATTCAGTAACTGATTTTTGATATTTTTAACCTAAAATGTATGGATTGTAGTATGTTTATATTACACGACAGAAATAATGTTCACTGTCATTTGATTTTTTTTCATTTAATGTTCTTTTTTAAATAGCTTTTTTTTTAAATAAAATTCTACTTATCGTTTACTTTCCCTGGACAGTAATTGCACTATGTTAAAGGCAGAGTTTTGTGAACAAGGCACAATCTATAACAGCCAAATTTACATAAAAATGAGGCATGTTTATGCTGAAAGAATGACAGTGACTTCATTTAAATACTCGCGGCGTCCTGTGTTTTCTGTCCGTAGCTCATGCTCAAACTAGATTGCATGTGGTTGATGCAACAGATGCAGATTTATGTGCTGAAATGCGACACTTTTTAGTGTCATAAAATGTGTATGTGCAGACGACTGCGTTGATAAGACATGATGGAAGGAACAGTCTGTTTCATGAGTGACATTAAATGATGTCATGTTAATGTTTTAGTTAATTTGTTAGTGTGATGTTTTTGTCAGCTGTTGAATTTAACTGATGATTAATAAAATGCTGGAGGGAATCCTTTAGCTAAAGATGGATGCCAAACCCATCAGTGAGGTGTTTTTGTCCTGCGTGCTGTTTAGGCTTTAATTCCTGTTAATGAAACTGCAGATCTGTAGCTGGGAGCCGGTTTTAGCTGGTACACGGCATGTAAATGACACCAGCTTAACAGGTAAAAACAAATTAACAGGTAATCCCTGTTTCAAAGACAGTAATATAAAAAAAGAGTCATGCTTAATTTCTCAGTTTGCTCATCCTCAGATCCCTGATGGCACAGACAGACAGAATGCTAAGTGAGTGTCTCTGCATTAAAAGTATTCAAGAAATAAGAATGAACTTTACCTACAAAGCGTCTTTTAAAGCAGTCTAGGCAATTTCTGAGAGACTAGTGATAGCAAGCTATGCTATTCTCATCCCAACCTTGTTAACGTCTCACCCTTAATCTTAATGTTTTAGGAGTCTGGCCTTAGTTTCATTCTCCCTCCCTTCCTGCTTATTCCCAGCATACTGCTCACTTATAGCACCCACCTCTGTCTCTCTCTGTCTGTGTCTCTCTCTCTCTGTCTTTCTCCCTCTCTCTCGCTTTTTTTCTCTATCTGTCTCCCTCTCTCTATCTGTCTGCTCTCTCTATCTGTCTGCCTCTCTCTGTGTCTTTCTCTCTCTGTGTCTCTCTCTCTCTCTCTCTCTCTCTCTCTCTCTCCTTCTCTCTCTCTCTCTCTCTCTCTCTCTCTCTCTCAGGAGTGATTTAGCTCTTTGTCGAAGTTTCAGCGTAACCCAATAACAGCCTGACTGGTGGAGAGCTGGACTGGGCATGAAAGGCTCGTGAAGTTGTTTACACGCTGCCGGGGGTGAATTTAATAACTTAATGATGCTTAGAAACAGCCGTGGCATCTCACAAACAAGCCCTTTGTGTCTCGTTTGTCTGATGAGTAAAAATACACTTGCCATCACTGCATGTTTTTTGCACAATTATAATTTGTTTTGTATCTCGAAGGCTCTGTTGATATTTATAAGCGGGTGTTGTAGGGGTGAGTTTTGCCTCTTTGGGGTTGTTGTTGCCTGATTGAATATGCAGACACAGCCAGTGTGATGTTACCCTCAAAGTGGTCTCTGTTCCAGACTCTTCTCTGATGGTACTGAGGTACAGTGATGATGTCAGATGGCAGTACCGTGGTACCTTGATATATATAGTGGTAAATATACACTAATGGTTTTATATGGTTCTCCAATGTACTTCAAAAATAGGTGCTTTCAAAGTTCATGTCTAAAATTTGCTGATGTTTTTGTTCACTTTTTTGGTAAAGCGAAATAAAAGAATAAATAAAAGTGGCTAAAGCACAGATTTTAATAAACATCATGACTCATTGTGGAGAAACGTTCATCAAAACATTAACCTCGATGACACTAACAGTGAGGTGTGATGGTGGCATTAGCATCTACATAAGCTGAACTGAGTTAGCGCAGCTCTTGAGTCTGATACAGTCATTATGTTGTGAGGGAGGCAGGTGGTCTGGTTGTGTATGAGGGGGGGCATCGGAGCAGGTGATTAGAGTCTGGCCTGGAACAGATGGTGAGGAGGAGAGAGACCTTCTGAGGGTCCATGGGACCACCGCAGACCCAATTTTAGGTTGAAAGAATGTTTCCGTAACATTTCTATTAGGACCAAAAATGTTGATGTTATTTTGAAAGTTCTACGAACGTTTAAAAAGTGTTTTAGATGATTAATGTTGTTGCTTGATTGTAAGAACATTATTCAAACTTGTTTTAATTGTGTAACTTTTTAAAATAGTCCACTAACAACTTTTAAACAACAAGAGTAATGTTTTTAATATATGTAATATTTAACGTTAAAGACATTCTACTAGCGTTACGGCAAGAACGTTTTGAATACGTTGATAGAATGTTTAGACCGAGGAAGAAGATCATCACAGGGCAACAGCTCATCGTATATTCCTTCATGCATTTTATTTCACCAGCCCACGCAAACACGGCTGGCCCAGAAATCTCACCGTTGCAACCTTAAAACCAACTTTCATTGTGTCCCATTTCTGTCACAAAAGCACCTAAGTGTACTATTGCAAATCCCTCCTCAACATGTTTAAAGACCCTGTTTACACCTTTATCTCCTCCCTGCCCAGATTTCTCCTGTCTGTCAACCAGTGGCTTAGCATCAGTCACAATCCCTGAGGTGTGAATATTTTCCTCTCCTTCAGTTTCAGACGCACGTTTGTCCTGACAGACGGGGTTTGTGTGTTTCTGATCACCCTCCTGATGCTGGACCTCACTTTCGCCCAAATTCGCCGGCTGTCTCTTTGTTGATAGTGTGGCATGCGTGTATTTGCATTTTCATTGTAACTTCAGCGCAGGAAATCTTCAATAGCAGGATGCATTATCACCCTGGAAATAAAAGAAGAGCTTAAGAGTTTAACAGTTTAATAAAAAATACTGTTTTCTTCTGCACTGTCTAGCTGTGCAAAATGGCTTAATTCTTTACTTTGATGAAGAGCTGTTTGTTGTGACTTATGTGTTGTGGAAAGGACTGTTGAGTTTCTTAAACATTAAAAAAATAAAAAAATGCTTTTTTTCTTAAGTTGTTAGTGGAACGTTTTAGTTACAGAATTAACAATGTTTGAGGAACGTTCTTAAAGCAACATCGTTAATCAATGTTTAAAAACTGGATATTTTGGTTGTTCTTAGAACTTTCAAAATAATTTTTGTAACAAATGTTCACAAACTTAAAATAGTTAGCCACTTGGGTATGGTGTTCACAACAAAATGAGGGTCTCTGAGACACTAACATGGTTTATTTTAGTCTGGAATTAGGTGCATCCTTTAAATTTGCATAATTGTCTTTTTCTGCAGCCTCTGTGTTTGAAACAGATTTTCTGTGATTTCTGTGTCTTTAACCTCTCGTCCTTTTGGCATGTAGGAGGTTATGTTGTCATCCTGAATGGACCCCTTTGAGACCCTTTGTTCCCGACTAACGCCTGTGCATTCAAAATCAACGGTGATGCATTTTTCATTCAGTTTCCTGCATTATTAAGCAGCTTACGCAATACATAACATCTTCAACTCCAGCCATGTCAAAGACCTGAGAGAAGGAACCATTTGTCGCTACTTTTCATAGTCT
>JAZGTK010011935.1:0-15248 GCA_036877625.1 Ambastaia sidthimunki
AAACCTAAAGTTCTTCAGGAAATGTTCATGTTTAGTGAATAATAGGGAAAAAATAGGGCCTAATGAATTAATAATGAATGCCAGAGTGTTCAAGGTACTTACACAGATGTTGTGAATAAATAAAACAAGTGTCTTTGCATTTTGTTCCTCTCTTACACACGCACTCACACACACACACAAAGCACTAGTGACTTTAAAGGGCCCCTGATACCTTTACTGGCTGTCTGTGTGGAAGCCTCTATCAAGCTGTTAAGTGCAGGCCAATCAGAGCAGTCTACCTGGGGTGAAGTGGCCCTCACACACCCCCACATTACTGCCTCTGATGCTAAACACTCATCTGCCCTTAGTAACGGCCCGCATTTATATAATGCACACTGAGAGGTGCTACTCAACAATGGCCTTCCATCAAAGCACAGCTCCCCACAGTCAGTTAGGTGAGCCAGTGTGTGTGTGTGTGTGTGTGCGCGCTATAGAGCATCTGTGAAGAGGACAACATGTCTCTGCATCAGAATTCACCCCATCACTAATTTATGTGTTAAAATCATTGTAATTCATGAAAAATACTGACATTTTCATATTTATGCTCCAGAATCAAAAGACAGAAATGAAAATTTAATTTAAAAATGATGTGTGTACTTTTATTATTCAGGTCACTTTAAGAAAGCTGTTCATAGGTTAATTTCCCTGAAAGCTCTGTGGGGCTGTTAAACAGTGTGTTAAACGCAAACGCTGTGTGTTAACTGCAGGCGTTCCTGTAGCTCAACTGGTAGGGCATTGCGCAGTGTAAAGGTTGTAGGTTCGATTCTTAATACATGTACTGATACATTGTGTAGCTTGAATGCTTTGAATAGCTCCAGGCACTGGCATGCTGTCAGTAATGCAATAATCACTCTTAACACTGTAAATCCAAAGTTACTTCAAGTTTAAAAGCTGGTTGGCTGGATCTTCTGTCCTGACAAAATATACTAATAAATATCCACTAGAGGCCCCCAATAAACTGTCCCAACACAAAGTAACACAGCCAAAGTTGGTTTTGAGTTTCTGTAAAAATGTATTAAAAAACAAATTTACCCACATCATATTTCAGTGTTATTGGCTATGGTGAAGGGGCCATGAGTGGACATTAACTCATTCACACATTTCTTTCCAGTTGAATATTTTTTATTTTAGCTTCAAAAGCACAGCCACTTCAGGGACATCAAAAGTGGATCGACCTTTAGCGTTAGAGCAACAGCTGTTCAGACGGGTGTTGAGTGTGTTGAGAGTGTTAAGAGCTTAACACCGCATTTTCATATAAGAGGTGACATTTTTTGTCAATTTCACAAAGCACATTAGAAATGGCTGGAGTGTTGTAAAACAGCAGGTGTTTTTCTGATTTATTCTGTTTAAGTTCATAAGATAATTTGTTTATTGCTTTTGGCAATTAATTGTAGACCTGTTTATTTAACAAACTATATTCTTAATATAAACTATATAGTGTGTATATATATAATGTGTACTGCCACACCAACAAGTGACAATTAACTAGAACTTTTGCAGCTGGTTTAAGTTATTGCAGAAGTTCCCTAAGAGTGTTTCATGTGTATAATCAATCACGCTTTTTAAAGTTTAGATTTATACTGTATACATTTTAAAACTAGGTGCTAATGTGAGAAAGACAGGCTGACACCAGCACAGTAGACTTTCTGGGTATTTCTGCTTTCTGTTGTGTGGGCACCACTGTCAACAAGTTCCATTCTGGTCCTCCTACCATTTTCCTGCAGCACATTAACTGAAAGCCACTGATGATGTCTCCTGGCAACTGACTGCTTCCTGTTTTGAGGGTCTGTATTCATGTGAAGCTCTCAGAAATTGGCAGATGTTAACGAACAGACCACAAAACCTGAGGGCAAAAAGGCTCGCGGTTCTTTCATTGTGTCACATGTGCTCTGTTTGTTCAGGAGCACGTAGCATTTTAATCCTCTGTTGCTTCTGAGGTGCTGAGAGAGGCGACCGCGCACATGCCAAAGAGTGAGAGGCTGTTTTCTGCTTCTTGTCAGAAATAAGTCTCACTCAGCCTGTGGAGAGAATGAATGAGTTATTTTATCCACTTCCTCCATGTTTCACATGTCACTGTGTGATTTTCTCAAGTGCTCTGTTTTGATTAGCAGGGAAAAACAACGCTAAATGTAAATAATTAAATTCAGCTAACCATATTATATAATGTATGGTTATACATAAAATGTAATGTTTATATATTTGAATAATTAGTTCTCTATATAGAGTCACCTATATTTATATGAATCATTTTGTTTAAGTTTGCTTGCACTTGTTTTATTAGGTTGATTTTAAAAATAGACATTTTAAAATGTTTTATGTATGAACAAGAAATTGGTTTTCTGTATTGTCTGTAAATATGCTAATCTAGGCATTTTGTCTGTCCATTGTCCAACTGACAACCATTCATATGCAATCTGTTTACTAAAGCTTGCTAGTTATAAAAGCTGAGTTAGGAATTAAGATTCATGCTAGTTACTGCAGTTTGTTTTTTCTGCCAGATGAGCAGTTTGTTTAGTGGTTGAAATGTCAGAGCGCTGAAATCTTGTGCCAGATGTTCTGCTAGAACAATAGTTTTGCAGCGCAGTTATCTGTGTCAGTATTCAGAACCCATGCAGTGATCCGAGCCATTTCCTGAGAGCAATTTAGGGCATTATTTGTCCATGCTTGTCTAATTTCCCCCTTCTGCTCTTCATTATTGTACCTCCATCACATTGAGTTGTGTATCGCTCCGGTGTTGACTGGCTCGTGTGACTTTGACTTGATGAGATCGTGGGCAGCGTAATGACAAATAGTTCTGCCTGAAAATGAAAGTGCAGCAATTCAATTACAATTTTCTTACATTCAATCATGAATAATCAGTGAATGCGCCGGACCTTCAGTTGTTTCAGCAAAGCCTTCCTGTTTAAGCAGACATCAATCTCTGTGTGATTGTGCTGTAGCAGAACAAGAGATGTGTGTTCATATAATAACATCAATACATCTCTTTTGTCCAGAGCTTTAATCAGAAGGCCAAGTTCCCAGTGTCTGTATTTTTTGTCTGCCTTGCCATTATTTTATAATCTGCTATGAGTACATCTGTGAGCAGTCACAGCTCTTCAGATTAGTGCAAAATTCAAATGCTTTAAAGGTCTAATACTATACTGTACTATACTATGCCATACTATACCATACCATACCATACCATACCATACCATACAATACCATACCATACCATACCATACCATACCATACCATAACATACTATATCTTTACTAAAACTAGAGAAGTCTACACCGCTAACAATTGCATATTGTAAGAACATTTACCTGCCGTTTCCATTAAGTAACAAAAATGTTGTTTTAAAGTTGAATTCAGTTTAATTTTATTGCTGTCCAGGAAAACAGCATTAAAGAGTCATTACAGAGATCTCTTCTGTGTCTTTTGTTTCCTATGTGAACCCTTATTTATGTAGCTCATGTGAAGTTCAAGGTCGGCTCAGATCAAAGTCGTGCTTGAATGATGTTTTTGAACAACAATTCAAATTCAAGCATTACGAGCAAATACGTTCTCAACTTGACATGCTAATAAGATCGTTTTTCTCCCAGTCAATGTTCAGTCAAAAGCCGTTTAGCCCATTAGCACAGATAAACACCCTTCAAGTGTCCTCGCATTGTACGTAGCGCCTTTTCAATTCGCAGACCTCATTTGAATTCACTGTATATGTGTGAAGCTTTTTAAAAGACGTTTCATACTTACTTTAAATGTCAAATCAATTCTCATAAAATCATCTGAAGAATGTTATCAAAGGACTGTTACCGCTAGCAACACACTCTTTAGCCTCATAATGACAGGAGCCGTGTAAAGAGTCCTGAGTGATGTTTTCCTCAGCCTCCCATGGGGAATGACTCACGCCGCTCAGCACGCTCAGTCTTAACCGAATGCACTGCAGACAAGCTAATTATCAGCATGTTAGCATCTGCGTGCTAATTAATCGTACGTCTTGCCGTATCTCACTCCTGGTTTTATGTTCCACTGCCCCACTATAACAGTTTCGCCATTGATGTACAGAACGCACAGCTCAGCTTTCTTTTGAACGCAGGGCGACCACTCTGATTTCCCGGTTAACAATTTTCGATTTTAAAAATGTTCCCCTAACATTTCTATAAAGTAACAAAAACATTGCAGATGTTTTAGGACTGTTCTAGAAACATTTAAAACACCCAGTTTTTTAGACATTGCATTATTGTTACTGATTACTGCAAGAATGCTTATTGACACGCTTGAGAGAACATTTAGAGAGAACGTTAGCCAACATTCTGAGAATGTTTCCTGTGAGCTGGGTGAGCAGCAAAAAATGTTTTGTCCATTTTTGTCCGTTTTGAGCGTTGGTCATGTTTTAATATAGCTACATTCAATCTCATATGCGTTTGGGATTTATGCAGTAAAGTAATAAGCAGCACATTATGTTAAAACTCCCTTTACTGCATTAAAGTCACTGTATTGCAGAGCCCTGAATGAAATATTACTTGAGTGTTGATGTAATAAAAACACCACTGTTTAATAAACAGTCAGATTTATTAAAGATTACAATCTGAATAAATAATTCTTCCTCCAAGGAATATTTCATTAGCTTAATGCCTGTGGTTGCATAGCAACTAACATGCAGTAAAAAGCATGCAGTCGCAGGTTTATTGGCATTTACTGTGGCTTTAAATGTGGCTCAACCAATCAGAATTCAGAAAATGATTACAAATTACAAACATACAAAACACAACCACAATAAATTAAATTCACAGACCTCCTAGACAAACATTTTTGTTACTCCAGGAAAACTAAAGCTTGGAAGACACCAGCTGAAGAGGCTTGAATGTTGTCACTTCAGCAGTGTTGTGTGGGATGTTGCAGGTTTGTGAGATGCTGACACATTTGAAGCGATGCTGAAAGAAAACTCCCGTAGAAAGATGCATTTAATCTCGATTGTTTTTTCTAGACAGCAGCATGTTAAAAAAAGCAGAAAAATGTCTCATGATCTCAGCTATGCAATCCACACACTGTTGTAATATTTGCCAAGATACTAGTAGAATAGTACAATCTTCTACTACAAAATGATCTGAACTATACAATCCACATTCGTTTATATATTTCTTTCCTGTATGTCAGGAATTGTGTTCATGTATTTCTTTCAGATAATTCTAGAACAAACATCTAAGAACAAGCTGAATAAAACATAAAAACTCTGTTTCTCTGTCCTCGTAATAAATGCCTCACAATGTCATAAAAGAATTATTGTTGATTGTATGGTTCCATAAAGAACCTTTAACATCACAGAACTGTAGAACTTTTCACAAAAAGAAATGGTTCTTTGGTGAAGCAGAAATGTTTTTTTCTATGGCATTGCTGCTAATGATCTTATTTTAAAGAGTGTGGGCTGCATTAATACTGTGTCTGTGTCTCAGTGTGAGATTAGAGACTGTCTTTGCTGTTTTAAAATACAATGATTAGATTTTTTAAAGAGTACATGTGTGTGTTATAGAAAAAATGTGGATAATTATGAGGTGATGGAGTCACTTTAGAACAGCAATGCGGGGACAGCAGCAGTAGTTTGTTGCCATAGAGACCAAAAGCGCAACTTGTGCAACGATGCATTTGATGGTTGTTCTGTCTGATTTTAATCTAGAATCTTTAGACGCATGCTGAAAGCATATGACGACACTTTCATGTGTTCCTGTAGCTCAACTGGTGGAACATTGTGTTAGCAACTCAAAGGTTGTGGGTTTAATTCCTAGGGAAGATTTGTTCTGATAATTCACTTTGGATAAAAGCATCTGTTAAATGCATTAATGTAAATATAAAGTTTCCAGTGCTGGATGGGGTCACCTTTGACCTCTGTCTCTCCTCACGAGGGGGACATTAGGGTTTCTACTGAAACTTTTGCCCCAACCAGAACAAACACTCTGATCTCTAAACACTTTGCAAAAAGTAGAAAATACAGAGAAACTCAAAATGAATGTCATGTGACATCTTTGGTGTGCATGGCAACCTTTTAACATCACCTCTAAAGACGTCAAATGATTTTTGAAGTCTGTGTTGTCCTTTTGAATATCTGCCGGATCTTGGATTGTGAGGTCTGTTGCTATAGATACAGAGGCTGGAGGTTTTCATTGGGTGTTCTCCTGCATCTTTGATCTCTTCATTGAATACTTTCTTCTATTCAGACTGTCCTTCATAAGGAGGTATAATGTGTGTATTATATCATATAGAAATCTAGAAAATAGAAAGAGAAGCTTGAGAAGCTTTTTCTCATATAGAAAGAGATGCTTGGGTGATTTTTTTTAAACTTGTCCAGGCTCACCGGCTAGGGAAGATTTTTCCACATTGTGGGTATTTCATCTTCATATTTCCAGCCCAGCTTAGAAAAAGTGGGTTTGTGGTAGATTATGTTTTATGTACCACAATTATTTTTGGCTATATATGGTACCCTGTTCTGTGTCAAATAACAGCTTGTATACTTTAGGCTACTTGGTTTGTATGGTGCATATTAAGTAGTGTACTAAGATGTTATTTTTTAAACAGCAGATGTTCAAGTTGTTGTTTTAAGCTGGATGATTGTAATTTAATAATACATTTACTCATTTAGCGGATTAATGGAAAGTTTTGTTTAAATGTTTGCATCTATGATACCAGCTGGAGGCAATAACATTATAACATTATTAGTGTTTCATTATGATTGTGTGTGTGATAATTCACAGGACACAATGATTTTTTGGCCTGGTATTCCTCATTGGCTCTTTACTGTTTTAGGCTCATATTTTTGGCTTCACGTGGCCACTGCCTTATTAGGACACGTCATGCTTTCTGTCCATGTTTCCATGTTTACGTGACATGTATGTTTTTGAATGGTTTCGATGTTAGTGACGCACATTACGTCTGAATATTTATTATCTGATGGACATTTTTCCAAATTTGCAAAGAATGTTGGAGACGTCTGCAGTGAACGTTTGCATGCTCATTTAAAAAGGTTGTAGTGCTGAATTTACGTCATTCTGTCCACAGGGATTGTGGTTTATATGTGCGTAAACTTTCAGAACTCAACACTGGGTCTGCCTTACTTACCAAAAGAGGAAAAAGTCCTTTAAACTAGTTTAATTGATGAGCAGTGTTAGCCGATAAATGCTGAGATCAAAGACGGTTCTTATCTCATATTCTAGATAAATCTGGAATATAAAATGAAATGATATGATAAAAATACATATGCATCTGAAAAGTGTGACACTCAGGCCTCAACTAACCTTGTTCTAATGCTACTTATTTTGAACACTCAACAACTCACTGTTAGAACCTGGAGATGTTTGTCTTTTAAAAGAGGTTTAATGATCCAGATCTTCACTCTCAGAACATATTTAACTCATGTTTCTTTCATGTTTCTTGTGATGTGTCTCCGTCTGCTTCAGGCTACCTTGAAGGTCATATTAGGTTTTGTAGCCATCTCAACACCTTTGCGTTTCTGAGGCAGCGCTGAGCGATTCTTTGCACCGTTCCTTTAGATTAATATCATGTGCAATAATCATGTCTTTTATATTTTTGTTAATTTCATTTTTTCCTCCAGACTAATGTGTCATGTCTTATCTGTCTCCCACCATGAGTGTTCTGTTTTGAAGACGGCATTTGACGTTAAAAATAGTTCAACTGTGAAAAACCCGACTGGAGACCCCCGTGTTCTGTTCCGTCCAGCTGTCTTTGAAAAGTAGGTGTGTGTCTTAATGTGAGCAGCTCCACTTGTTCTCAGTAAGTGTTGCTTGTTGAGGCGTGTTGTCTGTAGTAACAGGTGGTCTGTGCTGACTGCACACTTGTAAAATGATGAAGGTTGTTAATGGCCGTGTGATTTTTCTTTTATTTGTATTATTATTATAAATGGGGTTAAATGAATGCATTGAATTATTATCCCTAAATTTGACTAACATTGTGTTTGAAGCCTAAATGCTCAGACATATGTTCAAAAGTTTTAGTTAAGATTGAGTTCTTTTTGTTTTGAATGATTTATTAAAACTGTCACTGTTGCAGCATAATTTTGATAAATGGTCTTTTTGAACCGAGGATGACTTTTTTTAAAGCTCTGAAATTTACTGTACAATGAATTCCTTTATCTCCAAAGATGAAAGAAGAATTGATTCCTGATGATTTCACTCTTTTAAACGTCCATCTCTCTGTAAAGCAACGGGCCGCTCTGCGTCGCATAACTTTGTCCACACATCACAGTAAAATAAAGCCAGATTGTGATATAATTACTGTTTCCTGTCATGGGTCCAACCCTTTTTTTTGACCAGGCCCTATCCGCCAACGTTAATTTGCGTGCTCGACAGCTTTTCTGGAAGAGAGACGCTGTACAGGAGATGGCTTGGAGAAGAGACAGGCATGAGGAAGCTTTTCCTTTCTGGTGTGTTTCTGCGTGAGGAGCCGAGCTGAGAGATAAGAAGCAGATCTAATATACACTGTAAACACTCCGCAGAGTTCAGCAGATCGGAGCTCCGCCGGGCGCCTGGCACTCTCCAACTTTTAGCGTTTGGTGTTCTGAACGTTTTTCTGATGTGGCCTCCATGGCCTTTTCCACTGGGCCGTTAGAGAAAGAGAGAGAGGCTGATTTGGGCAGAGTCTACACAGCGATGTGAGAAACAGCTGGGGACAGTCTGAAACGTCTGGGCTCAGAGCTCTCCTCACGCTTCTTAGACTTGTGCTCTTAAATGGATGAGTATGTGACCATTAAACGGAAACTTCTTCACAGACCTATCTTTAGGTAAGAGACACTGGCTGTGAGGTGTTTAGTTGACCTTTTGTTTGTATGCTGTTCTTCATTAGCATTTCTTCATTGATTTGGTCTGTCTGGAAGTTGTAAAGTTTGTCTTGTACTTGAAGAAAGTTGACGGTCACTGTGGCAGTCTTGCATGTGTGGTGCTGTTTCATTACAGCATGTGTGACTGGAAAAATATCACAAGTGAGATCTCTTTCATGCCTTTTTCATGCCAGTAATCTCACTTGTGTCTCTTGTACAGTGTCAGTTACGATCTTAACCAACTGTGTAGAAATTCAAAGTCTCAAAAATCAATGTAAACTCAACATTTTCCTAACATTTACAATTAATAACAAAAACGTTAAAAATGTTATTTTGACAATTCTAGGAATGTTCAAACGTCCAAATTTTAATTGTTGTATTAATGATATTGCTTGTTCATAAGAACGTTATTTAAACTTTTTAAATTCTGTAATGTTAAACATTCCACTAACAACTTAGGAATAAAGGTTTTTGATATTATACAAACTTTACCGCAAGAACTTTTTATAACTTTCAGAGAACTTTTGTTAGCCAATGTTCCCTTAGCTGGGCTCTGTTTATTTTTATACTGTATTTAAATTCTTTGATTTATTTCTAAGGAATTCAGATTAAAAATTGATGCAAAACGTAACTAGATCTCAGGAAAGTCTCCCGAGCACCGTGTGAGCAATAACATTTTCTCCGGGTGTATGTAAAACATGACGTTGAGTCCCAGGGGCACTTTCACCCTTATCTCCTTCTACTCTGTTATCAGCTTCAGTGAATTTCAAAGGAATGAAACTCTTTACTAAATGTCCTCGTCTAATGTGGTTATGCAGTCATTAGAGGCAGAACATTAAGCTGCCTCATTGCTTTGCTCTGTTATTTCAAGCAGGTTGCTAATCGCTTTGTTGCATGTAAAACAGAAGCATATGTGGAACAGGTTCTTCTGCATGCTTTGGTGAGGGGGGTGTTCTCGTCTGCTGTGCGCTCTGATAGCAGTTTAAAGTTCCCCGCTCACGGGTATTAGACGTCATTGGCTCCGTTTCAAAATCTGCACTGCCTTGCTGTCTACTGCCTACACATACAGCATCACAGAGAACATGACTCACAGCTGATTTCAGTAGATATCGGAGTCAGCGTGTTTCTAAGCTATTAACATTTTTCCCAAACGAAAAATCTGAGAAACAGGAAGTTACCATGAAATTAAATTATGCTATTCCTATTTGTAAGGGAATTTTGCAGTGCATGTCATTTTTTTAATTCATGTGCTGTTAGATCTTTAATCAGAAATCTGAAAATGTACTTCCCCTCTGGAATGACAGACCTTCTCTGATAATGCCGGTCTGATGGCTTGGGCGTTTTTAAATGAGGGATTTAAAAATGCTGCCTACATAGGGAGCTCACTAGGTTTTGGAACAGAGCCATTACAGTCAACTGTAACAAGCAAGTTTTCATTGAGAATCTGTGTGACTTTAGAGTAAAAAGCAGGTGTTGCTCTGTATTGTGAGTATTATGGTATGTTGTGTTCCCCTGCTATGTTTATTTTAAGTTCCTCCTGATATCAACAGCAGTCTGCTGGTAGGCCTGCATGAGAGCAACAGATTTCTTGAGCTTGCAGGCGAGACTGTGCAAATGATATTTCCAATCACATGTTTGCAATGAGAAACATCCCAGGTTGGGCAGCTGTACTCCATCACATCTGCGGTCCATCACATGGATTGCTTTGATAAATGTGCTGACATTTACTAAGAGACCAAACAGATTAAATGAATCATTCGTGCACCGACTGACTGCTGTCTCTTCTCATAGGAAAGAAAAGTCACAAATAAGATCTCAACAATGTTATAAATATAAAAAAGTCAAGAAGTCAAAGATGAACTCAGTATAAACTCAGATATTTTTCTAAATCTAATTCTTTTCTGAATTCTTAGACCGTTATTAAATACTTCTTGGTTTATAGTTTCATATTCCTACTGTCAACAATTCACCCATTTGTGTCAGTTTTTATTTCTTCTAAGGATTTTTAGAAGATGAATCTGAGATGCAGTTGGTACATCAATAAAACATAACTGAGAACTCGGTGACGTCTCGGGAGCGACCTCTGAGCAATTCATTTTTCCCTGGAGTTCATTCCCTTTCCAAACACCAGTCATGGGAGTTGACCTCATCCGTGTCATTAAATGCATGAGTGTTTTGGGAATAGTAAAGACAAGGGTGTGATATAATGACCAAGCCATTCTACTGACCAGAGCATAAATAAGAGAGGTATTACACAGAACATATCAGACTGCATTTTAGTCAAAAACATTGTGATGTCAGGAGAAAACAATGAGTGTTTGGAGTGGATTAGATTTACAAAGTTACATTTACAGAGTACAACCGAGTTAAATCCTTGTTTTTGACATGAAAAATATGATAATCTTAGTAGAGTTATATCACCTATAAGAGCACATATTTTACCCTCTAGGGTAAAGTCATGGGTCACAGTGGTCAACTAGTCATCCAACCATTGATTGGTGAGGTCAGTTTAATATGGGCCTCGTCCAATCAGAATTCAGAGTCAGACCTATTCATCTGACAGCATGTGTTTATACACATCTGTAGCCTCTGGCAGGAGGGACTGAATGCTATGACTGAATACAGATTACCATCATTTATTCCAGTTATGAATCCTGCATACATGAAACACATTAGTTCAGAAAATCTGTAACAGAAAACAGCTGTGCATCAGTTTGAGTGATGGGCTCACGTTACATGATGGAAAAACGAAATATGAAATATATGATATCATGAAAAAATTAAATATATAATATCATATATACCGTTAAATATATATGGATATAAAATCTTATTTTATATAAATGTATATACATATATGCCTATCAGACTATTTCATAGTGTCTGTAATAACAGACTGGACTCAAGCTGGTATGAATTCTGCTTTGTGCAAAACCTGATCCATGTTTTCCCAGCATGATTTGAGAATGTTCCCAAAAGCTTCTCGCGTGCTTCAGTTCAAGCAAGACAAGCTGACTTTTTACACAAAGGAAGTTTCATTGTCACAAATTTGCATACATTAGCGTCTTAGAGAAGTTCTCAAAAGATTCAGTTTCATTATGACATACGTTCAGTGCTTTAAATATTAAAAAGCCTGTTTTAATGAAAACAGCAGATGGACGTTTGGACACAGGTCTCAGCTGTTTTTTGTAATGAATGCACCCGTGATGTAACTGCAGCACCTTGCTGATCTGTGAGCGTTGCAACTGGAAATTGATCCTGTATCCTCTGTGGTTCTGTTTTGAGAACATACAGTACAAACACTGGTGTCAGGAAGTCTGTCTGCCACAGAATAAGTTAACACAGCTTTCAGGGGAAAACACTGGCCTGTAGTTCAGAAATGTTTCTCATCAAAGCCAGTAAGAATTAGGAATTTCATGAAGAATAGGGATACGGTCATATCCCAGCCTCATTAGAGACATGATTGTGTGTTCTTCATCGGGGAGAATCAGGTTTCAAAGCGTTGACCCCATGGGTACCTCCCCTGACATTTCTGCCTCCTTTCTGACAGGAAATGAGCACAGAACAGCTCAGTGTTTTTCATAAACCGTACACTTGCTCATGCAATAGTTTGGTAGTTTATAAGACTATTGATAATATTGGCTTTTTTTTTACTGAACCAATCAAATCGCTGCTGTTGAAATATATATGACATGGCAATACGTTTAGAATAATTGTGCTGATGCTGTTTCAGTCCTGACGTGTTTATATTACTGTCCAGCTTACTTTTTAACTTTTAAGAGTTTGAGCATTATTTAAATTAATCACATTAATCACAGACTATTTTAGGTTGAAACAACATTTCCCTAACATTTCCATTACGTAACAAAAATGTAAAAAAAAAATATTTTGATAATATTTAATAATAATAATATGTAATAATAATAATATTTTTGTCCTAGGAACATTACGCTAATAACTTAAGAACAACGTTTTTGATATGATATATAATGTTATAAAAAGTTCTAATAAAGTTACTGCAAGAATTCTTTTCATAATTTTTTTCTGTACAAAAAAGTTTCTAATGTGTTTTTTGGCTAAAATCCATTTAGTTGTTTCTAAAAATCTGATTTCTTCACGTACAAAATGAAAAAATGAAAAAATTAACGATTTGAAAAACAATTCTGTGCTTTTTAGTGCGTTCAGGTACATGTGAACAAAGCAGTGAAACATTTGTAGACACAGTTTTCAGACATGTATTACTGCTTGTGCTGGTGAGATTGAGGCATCTAGATGTCATTAAAGAGGTGAGATTTACATTGTTAGCGGAACATAAACAGAATAAGATGTTTAACAGAAACAGTCTTAGTTAGTACATCAGCGCTCTGTGTGCTGCCAAAACAGAACCAGAACGATGTTAGTCTTGCATTTAACGCTTCTGCTAAACTGCCACAAATGGGAACCCAAGAGGTTAGTTTACAGCGCAGTATAAACCAACCTGTTCCGTGGACATTAAGATGTGGGTACAGAACTTTGAGCCCTGCGGGGAAAATGAGGTCTGTGAAGAATAAGATGTTTGTTTAATCAGAGCTCTACTTGGCTGGAGGAGATGTCTTCTGGCACTGCACATTACTGCAAACTGCTTGTGTCAACCTGGGTTAGAACATCACCAAAGCAACTCAAGTCTTCTCGTCAGAGAAAAAAATTGCATTTTATTATTAGTGAAAATCACTTGCAGTCTCAGAAGCAAGAGTAACGTCTATATTTTGACTGACATCTTCTTTTGTGTTTTATGTCAGACAGAAAGACATACGGGTTTGAAAAGACATGAGGGTGAGTAAACAAAGCAGCAGTTTACCTAAACATGAAAGTTCTGTGTGAAAGATATTGAGTTAGCCGGCCTGCAGCAGTGTAAACACACAGAGATGTTTCAATAGGTTATTGAATATGAGATTCTGAGTGTCCAGCTGGAGAACTGCCGGGACGCCTGCAAACGCTCACGGTTAAACCTGAACACCCTCACAGACAGGGTGCGAGTGTAATCTGAAAGTGCATGATATACAGAACCGCTTTCACAGCTAAATATACTTTCACTGGGTGTGAGTCCAGACCTATCAAATGAGTGTAGCACGAGATTCAGGGTTTTCAGTGGCGTCATTCAGTTATATGTGGACACATACCAAGAAGGAAATTTCTTCCTGAACAAAAAGAACAAACTCGCAAGAAATTGTCTTGGCTTACGGGACCAGATGTTCAGACAGACTGTATTATGCAGCAGTATGATGAGAGCGACGGCAGTAAAAATGGGTGTGGTTGGATTTTTATTAATATTTGTTTTATTTTAAAGACTTTTCACATCCTGTTTGCAATTACAAAGTAAAGTGGTGTAAATATGTTTATATAAATATAGTTATATATTCTGTGGAAGGTACAGGACCGTAAAATGTTCCTCCAATCATTGCATTCGGTCCAAATGGCTCACAGGAACACTGTTATTCCTTGTTATACGTTCATTGCAAGTGCACTAAGCAGGTTTTCAGTTACTGTTTGTAAACACAACATTGAAACTCGGCCCCTCCTCTCAGACGGCCTCTCACCTGTGCGTCATTATTGGCTGGGAGCTGCACACCCACTGGCCAAAGGTTGCCTCCCAGAAACATCCTAATTACCCAATAACAAATAATACAGGCAGAGCACAGTGTTTCTGACACACACACACACACACACACACACACACACACAAGTAATGATTGAAAAGGATTATTTTCAAACCAGCTAACAGAGAATGTTCTCAGTACATCAGCTCTTCATTCTCTGTTCATTCTATGTTCTCAAAAACATTAATTTATCGTTATATATCATATATCAAAAGCATTATTTTGACATTTTTTGTTGAGCATTTTGAAAACATTATAGATTTAAAAATTGTGTGAATAATGTTCTTATAAACCAAACAATAATATTAATTCAACATCTGAAAAAATTTCACTCTACATTCAAAATAACATTTCTAATGTTTATATTACTTAATGTAAACACTAGAGGAATGTTTTTACAACCTAAAATTGTTAGCTGGGAATTTGCTTCCTTCCAAATCGGCCATATAAATACATTTGGTGCACACTGTTGGCGTCAACAGAGGACAATTTGTGACAATATTTTCCCTGTTGCTGAGGGATTTTTTGGAACTGGATTTTGGAGCAGGGACATCTGTGACATCAGACAACACATCCGTTTATCTGTAAAAACAAATTGGGCGGGAAACTGCTTGTGTAAATTACAGTTTTTGAAGGAAACTGCGTCTGTAATGAAAGTATTTTCATAATTTGCTCTCTCATGTCACAGAGACTGAAATGGAAGTCTTTGTTATCTGAATATATTACTTGACTGCCTTAGTCACCAGTCCAGTACCTTAGTTTACAGT
>JAZGTK010011936.1:0-15247 GCA_036877625.1 Ambastaia sidthimunki
TTTGGGGTTAACATTAGAAAGTAAACGTGAGGTTTAGGGTTTGGGTTAAGGTTAGAGACATTCTTTAACTGCATAAGAAATATAGCACCTCAAACATGCCTTTGCAAATACATACTTTGCTTAGTGGTGCCCTAAACATGCCCTGCACAATCTTTTCCAGAATATAATTTACCCAGAATGCCATGTGGTACATTAAACACAGAATACAATAGTGTACATTGTTTACTGTCCTTTATTCCCTGCATATATAGCTGAGAAGTATTTTAACATAAAATGACACATCACCTGTTCATTACTTCAGCCCAGTCAATCAAATTACACTCCTAAAAAAAGCTCCTTAAATGGTTCCTAACAGCGATGCCATAGAAGAATCATTCAGTCAAAGGTTCCTAAAGGAACTATTTTTTTCTTTCCTTTATATAGTCTAAAGAACCTATTTTCTACTACTTCCATAACCTTTTGTGAAACAGAAATGTGCTGCAGATGTTAAAGGCTCTTTAAGGAACCATTCAGCCAAAAATGTTTTCTCTATTTATCACGTATACATGTATTTATGCATCATTTAGCATGTTTTTTAAAGAGTGTACTGTAACACCTGGAGTACTCGAACAGCACACTGTGACATATCAGCTATTTTATTGCATTGCTGAAAAAAAACTTTTGTGTTGTTGTGGTAACAGATGACAGTATATTGTCTGCTTGTTCCAACCAGGAACAAATGAGCTTGACAGAAAAAGTCCATCAGGGAAAAGAGAAGCATATATGGATCAGCTAATATTCCTGTTGGGTCTTTGTGCAGACAGTAAAACTGACGGGAGTGTAATCATGAATTTGGACGAGTGGCGTTCCAGGTCACTGCGAAGGCTGTGTTTTTCCATTCTCATGAAACACCTGACACTGCTCGTATATCTGTTTCTCCCAACAGCCCACCATTAAAATCTAGTAGATTAAATATTTGGAGATTGATGGCTTTATTGATTGTAGAACATATAAATATGGCTTTATGGCCGGTCAAGACTTTATCTAGAGTGTTCTGAAATCCAAGCGCACTCATGCTGATGGTGAGAGAGATTATTTGACCAAATAAGGACAAACTTTTATTTTAAGATTGTTGGTGTCTGAACTGTATTGTTGGCGTTGTTATAGTGATGCTAAGATTAAAACAGTGTCTAATTGAGAGTTGTGTGTTTGAGAAAACAAAGGAGAGATGGAAAGAGAGATGCTTGATTTGGAATTTACAGTAACAAGTAACAACAAACTCTGTTACGTTGTTGTATTTGCAATTTTATTTGGTGATGCTAATAGCACGTGATGTACTTTTCATTACATATGTTGAAGTCAAATTAAGCCAAACTGACATTTTAAGGGAAATCGGGCTAGACAGCTCAAATTATAAATCATTATTATAAACGTACAGTTGAAAATACGGATGTAGAATGAAATATTTGGCATTAGAGTAATTGTCGTTATAATTTTCTCAGTGTAATTTAGATAAATCTTTTCCACACAGAGAAAGTTTCTTTCTTTGCCACCTGTTGGCCATTACAGAATTCCAGTTTAAAAATAAGACAAACGTGAGTCATCTAAAATGAAGACGGCTAATCTCTGGATTGTGTAAAGACTGTTTCTGTCTTCCAGATTATAGTGTTAGATCATTAGAGCTGCTTTCTCTCCTAATGGTCTCGCCAGAGATTCCTGATTTATGAACCTTCAAGATCTGTATTTTGAGAACGTAGCTGACTGCATTCTGTATATAAATACATGTGTTTTTGATATGAAGTCCTTATAAATTCAATGTGCTCTTGTAATGAAAAATCAGAATTTTTACTACATTACATTTCATTTAAAACACTGTTTCTTGTAATTTCAAAGTGAAGTAAAAATAAACATTTTTAATTTTAATATTTTAAATTTCCAACTTATGCCTTATTCTATTATGAAACTACAGATAATTACATAATTTTAAATGGTCTGTTGAATAGTGAACATTTTTACTAGTGAAAGTAGTAAATTATGCATTTAGTTACTTTAATTTTCTGATACTTAATCACATTTAAAAGTATGTTTATACTTTTTTTATTTACATTTGCTTGCAGGGTCCCCGTACAGTACAGTAAGGGTCCCCGTACAGTACAGTAAGGGTCCCCGTACAGTACAGTAAGGGTCACCGTACAGTACAGTGAGGGTCTACATTATGTCAGAATCGAACCCACAACCTTTGTGCTGCTAACGCAGTTCTTCACCAGCTGAACTACAAGAACAACACACTTAAGTACAGCATGTGTTTTTTCTGTTGATATGATTTGTTCCTATTACACTATAAACTATAAATATTATGAACATTAAACTGTGTCCGTATCTGCAGGAACTGAAGAACTACAGACTGAAGCAGGAGTTGTGTGACCACCAGTGTAATGAGCACAGGGGCTGTTTAATAGAGGGGCTATTATCACTCACCATAAACAGCCAGAAGTGGCCGTTCTCCACCCCAGCAGTTTTTTATGGGCTGACACACGGTACACACGTGTTTCCTTCAGCCATCACGTCAATCAGCTCCCCGTCCCTTCATTCAAAAAAACAGTGCGTGCTCCGGCGAGGCCAGTCCTGTGGCCATTAGTTTCCACAAATGTTGGTCTTAATTATTCAGTAGCTTTTGATAATAAAATCACATTCCTTAAATCACACTGTTTTATGATCTTCTGTATATTTTTATATGATGGGTTTTGAGAACGTTCAATAAATGCATGTAGCGCGTAATTAGCGCCACTGAGTTTTAACAACGTTGACCGTTTTTAATTTTTCTTTCAAATGTTGAAACACAAAGATGTCGTTATTTAATGGCCAGAAGTTCTAGCTTAATTTAAAACAGGCATCTTTATGGCCCAGCTTGCTTAAATACACAGTCTTTGACTTACTATAGTTCATTTAATTTAAGGTGCTTCTAATGAACACGATCAGCTAGTTTAAACCAGTACATAGTGTTGGGGAAATTTAAGGGAATATGAGTCACCATGAAATCAAATTATATTATTCTTATTTTTATGGAATATCACCGTGTTTATTATAAATGATTTATCCATGCATGTCATTGGATAGTTTGGGTGGAGCCAGAGCCATTAACCACTCCCCTCCAACAGTAGTCAGCTCCCAACTTTGAAACACTTACTTTTTTACAGCCAATCAGCTCCCAGTGAGAATAAAACAAGCCACGCCTTCTATTTTTCTACGCCTTCTAGATTATATTTGTTTCATTAAGTGGTATGACTGACAGTATCTGATACTTCTTCTTCTTTACTATTATTATAATAAGCAAAATAAATGTTGATTTAATGTAAACTATCACCTTCTATTCAGTTAAACCTACTGAACCCTTTTTGGAAAGATCTGTCATTCATTTCTAACTTTATAGACTTGCTTCAGGCCACAATTAGTTGCATGGTTATATAAAAAAGTGACTAATGTGGGTTTATAATGTGGGGATAGAGAATTTAAATGTTACCGGCCCAAAACTGACCTAGACAAAGTCATAGAAACACAACACTCTAATTAGCTTTGCTTTTATCGGACCGGGTGCGAGACTGAGTAAAAGCCGCTGCATCGGAAAAATCAAGTGTTCCAGCTTCAGCTTCCTGTGTAACGGGCAAGAGACTCGTTTTAGACACATAAAATAATTACCGTTCCACTCGATCATGTATTAAAGGTGGTTCTGACCCAAAGAGGTGAAACAACTCTTTCATGTGTGTTTTTTATTTCATACGTTTCCACTGCAAACGCTAAATGGAAAGAGAACTTTTGATCTTCTGAATGAAGCATTTTTTGCAGGATGGGAAACGACTCAACGTTTTTAAGGCTGGAAGTAGTAAAGTAATTAATTTGTCTTTCGCTTGCTTCATTAATCCTCCAGGTCAGGGTTAACGTCTTCGCTGGCAGAAGATTGTCCCTCAAGGTTTTTTGTCATGTTCCGTATTTTAGTATCTTGTCAATATTCTTGGTGCTAAAATGGTTTCCAGTCACATAAAGAGCTTAATTGCACCAAAGAGAGCCACTCCACAGTGTGAAATCCAGACTGAAAAACTGGAAAATAGAAAACCATGTGTTGGAGAACAACACAAAAGTTCACAGCACACAAAACTCTGGCTCTGCATCTAACTCATCTATATTAGTCAGTATGAATCTCTTAACCTTTTTGAATTTAGTCTTATTGTTAAAATACTAGTTAAACCAGGTCTGTTTAAAACGTCTGGCTGTTGATCTGGTTAATGTGTTGACTCTCTGCCCAACAATTTTATAGTTGTAAGAACATTTCTCTACTGTTTCCATCAAATAGCCAAAACGTTAAAAAGGTGATTTAGGATGTTCTTGGAATGTTTCTTAGACGTTGTATTATGTTATCATTTGGTTTTAGGAAAACTACTCAAACATTTTGTAATGTTTCTAAAATGTTCCACTAACAAGTTAAGAATAATGTTTGTGTTGTATTTGATATATAATGTAAAAAAAAAGTTCTACTAATGTTACTGCAGCAATGTTTTTTGAAAGCTTTGACAGAACTCTGAGAGAACTTCTATAGAACGTTAGCCAGTGTTCCGAGAACGTTCCCTGTTAGCTGGTTGAATTCATTACTTCTGTGGTGTCTGATTCTTAAACTCCCCACCCAATTTCACCCAATTAAAAGCCTGTAAAAATGTTGGGGGTGGCATCATAAAATCCCCACTATAATGAGCAGTTAAGTGCAAATAAACAAACGCAAGAGAGGTCAAGGGCGTCTGAAACACAGCACCCTTATTTTAACAGGCTGGCAGATAAACTCCAGGCCTTCACACACTGGGACGATTATTCTTTATTCTGCCATACCATGTCCAGGGCAAAGAGTGATTACGATGGGACAATGGGGCAGCCTGAAACAGACAGACCACCTGTCAGGAGGTGGGGGGACCTTAATCAAAATGAAGAAAATCAAACGGCATCATGCTGATTAATATAAACCTCCAGACCCTTTATAGATGCCCGATCCCTTCGCCTGGAATGGCCCAGGATGGCTCGTGGGTTGCCCGGCAACTGCGTGACTGAATGAAGTGTCGGAATGGCCGTGATTAAAGCTCTGGAGCGCTGCGGGTTCGACTCCACTGTACCGAGCAGCTGTCTCGCCACAGGAATTCAGCTGCCTGCAAATCCCGCTCAAGTCTGGGTATGTTGTAGGCTTTGCTCACTCTGTTTTCTTAGATTAGATCAATTCCAAAGAGCTTTCACCCCCTT
The DNA here is from genome assembly GCA_036877625.1 of Ambastaia sidthimunki. Lineage (NCBI taxonomy): Eukaryota > Metazoa > Chordata > Actinopteri > Cypriniformes > Botiidae > Ambastaia > Ambastaia sidthimunki. Next base: position 5,257 of record JAZGTK010011936.1, read on the forward strand.
TATTTAACACATGTGTGTCATGCAGCCGTGGTCAGTGAGGAAGCAATGCTAAAAAACTCAAAGCAATGCTACGTTTTATATGCTTTTTGCATTCAATTCATTTGGCTTTTTGTTTAGTCCTCCAACACAATATGTGGCCTTTGGAGGAATGCATCATTAATGCCACAATCACGCTCAAATTATTCCAGCTTGCGGGAGATTTTTTTGGCCTCTTTTGAAGGTGAGGTGTGTGCAGCTCCGGGCCAGTAAAAAACTTCTGCAGAATGGCTTAGAAAACATCTGCCAGAAGACCTTCAAATCTGCAGAGAATTTCTGAGAGCAGGTGAGAGCAAGCTTGTGCTTCAAAGCATAGACAGGCTCCCAGCTAACCATTATAGGTTGCCAGAACATTTCTCAAACGTTTAAAAAATGTTATTTTGAAAGTTCTAAGAATGTTTTTAGACACTGTATGCATATCGCTTGGTTATAAGAACGTTGTTTAAACATTTTTTAATTCTGTAATATTTTAAAAATGTTCAACTAATGCTAGGTTTGCACTTTGCGTTTGCAGCTGACGGACTCGACCCCCTTGATTATCTGTTCGTAGCACATGGCAAAGTCTTCATCCACCAAACATGATCCACCCTAAATCAGCACCACTAACAACCTCACACACTGCTGTTTTAATCCCCGTGACTCCAAAGAAGAGAATTTTACGACGCAGTTGCTTGTTTATTGGGCAGCTCTGCAGAATAGCACATCACACCATTCTCTGAGATCTTTCCTCTGGTTTCTGGGTGGAGAATCCACAGGGGTCAGATTGAGATGAGAGCGTGTGGAGCCGTGTGGTCCACACAATGATGCTACAAAGACCAGCTGACCCCTGCACACAGCGTCTCATCTTTGGCTCCGTAACGCCTGTTGGAACGAGCGTCTGAAACAAAAATATACGGTGAATCCAGTCTTCTTAAATGCTTCATCTGAGTGACTGTCAGGGGGAAATTTTAAGTCTCAGAGTTTGTTTTTCATTGCTCACAAGACTAATGGAGTTCTCGGGTATGTTTCACTGAAGTGCTGACTTTGTCTCAGGTGTTGCTTCCAAAAATCTTCATTTTAGAAGAAAAGAAGCAAAACCTCAGAGCTTCAATCTATAACTTTTTCAGGTTAAAAATAAACAAAAATCATTTAGTGAGCAAGTAGATAAGAGATCAGTGTTCAAAACAGTCTCCTTACTTACCCTGGTTTGAAATAATACGTTTATAATAATGATTTATAGTTTAAGCTGTCGAGTCCAATTTCCTGGGAAATGTCAGTTTGGCTTTATTTGGCTGCATTCCTTGCAGTAACGTTAGCAGAATGTTAGTAGAACATTGTGTATCATATATCAAAAACGTTATTCTTAAGTTGCTAGTGAACTGGTTTTAAAACGTTACAAAATAAAAAATGTTTGATTGACGTTTTATAACCAAACACTAACATTGATACAATGTCTTTCAAAACAACAGAACTTTCTAAACGTTTTGATTTTATTAACAGAAATGTTAGGGAAACGTTCTTACAGCCTAAACTTGTTAGCCGGGATGATTGATAAAGCCACAGCGTTTAGCACTGACTAGCACTGGTTCACCACGTGTGATACTGCAGGCCTCACACTTTTAAAGTTACCTTTGCTCAGTGCTGCACCTGCCCGGTTTCATTTCAGGCTGCTGAAGGTTTCTCTCATCGGCCGTCGCATAGAGTGACCAAATGACCTCACCTCCTCTTCCCGCTCACGCTGGAGCTCCTCACTGGGACTAATTTATCAGAGGAGCAGAGGCCACAAAGACTGGCTTTATTCTGCCCCCCTTCCCATATAAAGATCAACTCCTTTGGAATGTCCAACCCCCCACATCGACAACCGCAGACTTTTTAAAGCATGTTTTATCCCTTACAGCTAAATTTACCAAAGAGTGCTCATTAATGAATAATCAAGAACAAAAACTGCCCCAAAATCCTTCTAATCTGAAAGCCCACCTCCCTCGGTCGGTACCGGGCTCTGAAAACTCCGGTTTACTACAGCTCTTACAAAGTTATTAGGATTTTTTTCCCCTCTGCACGAGCTGTGATTGATGCAGAAGCCGAGACGGGGGAAACATCGGTCCGCCTCATATTCTTATAAACATCAACATGCTGGTTAAGAAACGCAGACCTCTTCCACCGAGTGCCAGACGTGTAAATAAGCTTCGCTGTGGGAAGAAAGGCGACCGCTGCCTTGTGCAGAAGTGATCATTACCACTGTTTATGTTCAGCACACACACACACAAATGCAGGGATTTGTCTTAATGTGGCTGCTGTTGCATATCAACTGAAAATGTATCTGAGGCATCATTAAACAAAAGCCCTACAGTTTATTTGCTCCATGCAGGCCGTGTGGCTTTCATAGCACTGACCCCCTCTAGAGGTTAAACGTGGAACTTTCGCGAGCATATTTAATGCATTGCCACAGAGCGTTTGTGTACGTAGCTGTCACATTGCAAACCTGGTCTTTCTGTGTCTCTTACACAGAAAATATGTGGTCAACAACTATAACTAGCGTTTTAAACAGGTATACATTTAGCACAATATGTTCATGCACCCATCATCTCTTAATCTAAAGCTATATGAGATATAGTACTTCGATGCATGACTGTATATCAATAGATTTTCTCTGTATGTATATTGATGCAGCTCATGCATAACTTTTTAGAGTTGTTATCCTCAAAGCTTACATTTTCAGACACGCACATACATTTGACTTACATACCAAACCAGGGAACACCGAATCTAATAAGAAAAAAATGAAAGTACAATGAATGTCTTAAATTGTTATCAACTGCATTGTAATTTAATTTTTTTAAATATATTTTAGCACAGCAAACAAACTCTGTCTTATCTAATCTATATTATAATTATTATTTCTTAATTATTATAAAAACACACGTAAATACACAGGTTGGGTAGGAAATATAGCGAGTGTGGCGTGTTTTTTTCTGTCGGTAGCCCGTGGGGTGTCTGACGTGGGGGGCTCGCCCTCTAAATAAACTTTGGAGTTCAGAGAGGAAAGAGAGCTGAAGTCATCAGTTACCAGAGCAGCACACGGCTGAGAGCAGTCGAGAGAAAGAGACAGAGCATTGCTCAACCGTAAAACCGTGAGCTATCCAGATTGCGTTGGATACAGAACAGCGCCGTGCCAGCAACTCTTCACCATTAAATCGCCAAAAGTATCACTCAGAGTTTTTGGAGATGCTGCGACCATGATGACGCGAGGACCTCCTACGCGCCAGTCCCCATAAATGAAGTAACCTTCACACCTGGACGCGCTTTGGTGGATCACAGGCAAAGATCAAGAGGGGAATACAGTCCAAGAGTCATTCGGTAGGAGAATTTAACTTTAACAGCATGCCAGTGTAGTTTCCTCGTCCCCTCAAGTTTTGCGTAAAGTGCGCCGGATGGAGAACTAGTACTTGCGTCGCTTCCATGGAATGAGGACCGTTCTCTGCGGATATCTCTCAGTGGCACATATGCGGATCGTTTCCAGGATGTTGCTGCCGAAACGGCCCAGGTGCGATTGGGCCATTGCAAATTTCTCTGTTTCTCTCGCGTCTGAGCAGAGTTTGGGCTTCTGCCCGGTTTAGGAATAACGCGTTGAGTTTTGCACCGATCACAGTGCAAAGACGACATTACCACTGACAAGACAAGCATCTTCCCCCGATTACTATGCAATTACAACTGATCTCCATTGTTTTGATCTTGCATTGTATGGAATACACGAACTGTCAGCATCACTCCAGGCACCGGCTACACAAACGTAAGTTGCGCGCTGCTGATCTCATGCGTTACGCACACCTGCATCCCGAATGTCTTTTAACATTTGTGTGCGTCAGCTTACGATGTGCATCCCAGCTAACAATTTAAGGTTGTGAGAACGTTTCCGTAACGTTTGCATTAAATAACCAAAACGTTAAAAATGTTGTTTTGAAAGTTCTAGGAACGTTTCAGTTTTTTTAGACGTTAAAAAGTTCCACTAACTACTTAAGTGCAATACCGTTTTTGATACGCATGATGCATAACGTTTAAAAAGCGTTCAACTAACATTACTGCAAGAACTTTTTGAGAGCTTGGAGAGAACTTTTAGAGAACGTTACCTGATAGCTGGTACATTGTTAAATCGTGTTGTGCCATTCATATTTCTATCCCATTACTTTAAGTAGAAAGTAAAACGATTGTTCTTAAGATAAATAAAAGTTGCTGATCTGAAAGCAGATTGACAGATCGAGAGACAAGAAACGTCTGATATGTGTGAGAAAATAAATGCTAAACTATTTGCAGATAAATGCTAAACTATTTGTTTGATCCATTGACAGTAAAGACGCCCGTTGCAAAATAAACTACAGCTTAAAAACTATAAGGAAATAAGGGGACAAAACAACTAACACTCACCTTTGATTTCATTGAACCTTTATACAATATATGTTTATACAAAAGTGGTTTAATATTATTAGACTATTAAATAAACGAAACAGGCTGGTTTCTGTCGTAACTTTTAACCAGGTGTGCTCAATGTTTTGCGCTATTATTTGCATGCTCAGTGTAAATATATTCGTAACTTTACACAGATGGACACAGTTTTAAACGTTTCGTTGCTCCGCTGTCTTCAGCATCGACGGTAAAGTTCAATGTCTTGTTTGCATCGCTCTCTAGTGGACGATACATTACAGAGAAAACTTCTCATGCGCTGTTTTATGAGATCCGGTCCCCTTGCACAGTTTTCATGCTTCACAAGTTAAATTAAATGCTTAAAAGAAGTTAAAGCTTAAAGGTTAAAAATAAACAAAAATCTGTTATTTTGCAAGTACATAAAAGATCAAAACTGTTGTTTAAAACTATCTTCTTAACTTACCCAGATTTGCAACATTAAGTTGCAAAATAATGATCATTTGAGCTGTCGGGTCCAATTTTCCGGGAAATGTCCATTTGACTTAAGCATGAATAATAAGTATGTAAAGTAACCTGCAGTTTTATGTTTTGAACAGATATGGCGATAGAGAGGCAAACGTTACAGACCGCAGCGTTCAGCTTTGGGAAGCACTGTACACATACTAATACAAGACTTGTTTTTCTCTCCCATGAAAAGCTAAAATATTCATATATTCATAAATATATTTGGTTTTCATTGGAGAAATAAAATCTTGGTAGACTTTGAAAGAAGCTGTGCGTGACAGGCTGCAGAACTATGAAATGGTGTTTTTTTCTTATTTCAGTCAGTGAATATCTAACTACAAATAGAGGCAAAGACACGATTAGAATGAGTGTATGAACATGTGTTCTAAATTAGCGAATGACAAAAACAATTAAATGTAAGACAACAATTTTGGGTGTCAGGGAGCCACAAAAATGCTGTCATGACTATGTGGCACTTGCTGGGTTATTTTTTCCTCTTTTATACACTTCAGTGATATTGAGGAATTCAAAATATGAAAACATTATCCATATTTTCTTTTGAAAACTGAGATGATTCCAGAATTGAGGTTTGTGGTTTGGGAATTGTCATATAAAAATGTTTAAATTTATTTTTCAAATTTTTGGATTTGGATATTCCAAAATTCTAAAAATTATTACATTTACATATTTGGCATATTTGACGCTTTTATCCAATGCCACTTACAGTACATTCAGTACATACAGTTTATCAGTACGTGTGTCTCCTGGAAATCAAACCCACAATCTTTGCACTGCTAACACAATGCTCCAATTGAGCTACAGAAACACGCTTATTAGTGAGGTTTGCAAAGGGATGGAAGTTTATATGCACATTCGATCCGCTAGGCTAGTCTGACCTGTGTCAGTGTGACAAACACGAAACAGCTGATAACTCATCGGTTCATTCATAAGCGCCAGTCATGATCAGAGACTGCTAATTAAGAGACTCAGTGATGGACGAAAACCTGGGTTAATGACCTGAACAAATTTATCAGTTCACAGCGAGTGACCAAACGGACACCCGACCTCAAACATTTCCTGTCTTCTGTTTGTCTGTAGCTCAGCATTAACAAGTGTAAGCCACAGGGCTTTGATTTTTGCATGCAAAACAGACACCTTTTAAATGGCATACAATTTATAACATGGATATCTGGTTTGTGTGCGACCGTACATTTGCTTCGAGAGGCCTTAGTTAGAGTGGTGTGTTTTTAAACTTTATACTGTTCCATCTCAGTCTATGGGGTCAGTGTGGGTATTTGTAGTGTAGGTTTTGTTTTCTGTAAATGCCAATGGCTGTATGTTGCATATCTACCGTTATAACTAATTTCCTCGTGAACGAAATCATGGCTTTTTAGTCAATTATCTTTGCTTGTGTGTGGCCTCCCCCTGTTGTAAAGATCCCAGGAAATTAATTGTGTCGGCCTGCCTCATCGACTCAGCCCACAGGACTTTGGGCAAAGAGCAAATTCTGTTGTTTAATATCTACGTCTGACATTTTGTTATTTAATTAAGGTTTAACCGTGCCTCTTTACCGATAGATTCTGGGAACGCTTGTTTTTGCGGTCACCGAGTTTAAACCGTGGCAAAGTGATTTTAAATGTTCTGATTTCAGGAGTGTTTGTGCGGTGGTTATGCAAGCTGACCCAGGGGCTGTGGCAGCCCAGGGCAAGCAGAATTCCTCTGTGGAAAGGGTTCTGTGAATTAGAAAGCTTTGGCAGGAACATATGTGGGCAAATGGACAGCAGTTGTAAAGATTGCTTAGATATGTCAAACAGAATATCCTTGATCTATGGCAATCTGGCGGCCAAGACTGAACTCTGGAAATCAGGGGAGGGAAGTGGAAAAAAACAACAACGATGCCCTGGTCCTGTTCGCTTCAGGAGTGTGGAATGCTGGGAAAGAGCAGGTTCAGAACAGCTTTCTGCCGCAGTAGCTCCACGTGGATAAACGTTCTGATTGTTTATTTGTTTTATCTGAGCACATAAGCTTTAAAAGATCTTCTGAGAGTTTGTTGAGGTTAGGGTTGTAAACAACATCTGTCTATCTGTCTGTCATCTCCAACAGCTTTACTTACTCACTGCGGCTGTATTTTCTAAATTTGCTGATGTTTGAAAAGTCAAACCCTTAATATGTAGCATCATTTCGAGCCCTATCATTTCTAATTACACATCAGTGAAAGCAGGAGCTATTTTTTACCTCAGAAGTTGGCATCAGTTCTTATTTTGTCCTGTCGTTCCCTATCCAGATGCCATCAGACCAGATCTGTCATTTCTACAATCTAGAGCCTTTACATCTGAAAGTGACCTCAGAGAGACACCTGGAACCAATTGACTTCAATCAGAGACTGCTGCTGTAATAGTGCACACTTTAGTGAGTGTGCTAGACTCTATTTACAGTATTATATACAGCACTTAGCTGTGGTCCTTTAATTTGATTGGACAAGCAGAGGCAAAATGCAACTGTTGTTTCTGCAATGTACAATAAACAACTAACAATAAACAGTATATTTTTACAGCTTTTATTAATCTTTGTTAATGTTAGTTAATGCAAATCCAGTTGTTTATTGTTTGTTCATGTAAGTTCATTGTGCATTTACTAGTGTTAACAAAATTTTTATTTAAATGTAAAAATATTAGAAAAAGTTGAAATGAACATTAAGATGAATAAATTCTGTATATGAACCGTTCATTGTAAGTTCATTTTAAGTAAGTTGGTTGAGTTTTGGTTAATAGATCTGGCAACCACACACTCACTGTTGTACTGAATATTACTGTACTGTGATGAGCCCTGTGATTTAACTGTAGACATGAGATCATTGACTGATATTCAGTACATCAGCAGTTCTAGTGTGATATGACTTAAAGGTACAGTAGGCAATTTCAGAGCAGTAGCAAGCTAGCTTTGAAAGCATAAGATCCCGCCCCCCCTTCAGAGTGATCTCTTAAGCCACGCCTCCTCCAACACATGAACACATAAATAGTTTGACAGGCAGGTAGGACATCCAATCATTGCACTGGACCAAATGCAATGATTGGACCAACAGTTTATGGGCCTGTGCTTTCCTGAGAAATTATATATTTATATAAATTATAAGTTTAATAAATGTTATCAAGATGTAAAAAGACACTGAACCAGCATAACAGAAAATGTTTCTGGATAAACATACTTTCTGAAACAAACATACTTTCACTCTTGCTGTATACATTGAGTCTGAAACATCTTTTTCTGTTACCCGGTCCAAAAGGCCATTGGGTCTGTCACAATTCTGTCACTATGGGGTAGATCTCACTTTAAGAGAGTCTGTGGAGTGAGAGTGTTTTCTAAATATGTCAGAGGGAGGTTGAGAAATCTCTGTCATGCAGTTGTGGTGGGCCACTTTAGCCTGTATCCTCTGCTGGCGGTCTCCGGCCGAGATGTGCCGATTATCGTAGGGAGGTCGCTCCAGCCGCGCGCTTATGATCAGAAAGGCTACTGTTCCGCTGTTCGCGTGCAAACTCCCGTCTGCAGCGTGTCTCTGTTGATTAGTTTCTTTGCCGGGAGAATCCACAGATGACTGTGTTTCCTGTCGTGTTTATTATTACACTACATTATGGTCACTGTTGTAGCCTTAATTGATGCCTCTCTTCTTTTCTTGGTGAACCTGGAAGCATTTAGTTTTACCCAGCATGGCTGTTTGCTCTTATAAATGTTGAGAACTTCCAAAGACCTGCATGCCAAGTATGTTTTGAAGGTGCTATTACTAAGTTAGCAGTTTTGGCAGAAAAACGCAAAGCTTGTTTTATTTTCACGTGTCTACTAAAGGTTTTGGGATCCCACACTCTTTGAAATGTGACACTATTTTAATGAATGTGCTTTTGATTCATACATTGTACATGAGTGCCATCTTGCTATTAACCAGCCTAATATACTCAAGCAACTAAAAACCATTGATTCCTCTGTTGTAGTGTTCCCAGCTAACAAAAAACATTCTCAGAATGTTGGCTAATGTTCTCTAAAAGTTATCTAAGTTATCTCAAAAACGTTGTTGCAGTAATGTGAGTAGAGCTTTTTAACATTATATACCATATATATCAAAACAACATTATTCTTAAGTTTTTAATAGAACATTTTAAGAACAAAAAAATAAAAAACATTTTGGAATACCGTTATTCTGGCCAAGCAATAACATTAATACAACGTCTAAAATATATTGTTTTGAACTTTCCTAGAACATTCAAAATAACATTTTTGTTGTATATAAAAACAATTATTGACTGGTTTGTTGCCGCTTCACTTCTGGTCACCTGGTTTATTTTCTGCTAATGATCTCTTACATATATTACAAATACTGTAGTTATGCATAAAACATTTGCTTTATTGCAGTTCAGTGAAAGACCTTGACCAAACCCAGTGTTTTAAATGAATTGTGAATTACGTATATTTTGTATACATTAAACATATACATTTTTGAGCACATCCTATACATTCTATACATTCTTTTTGCACATTCTATACATTCTTTGAGCGCATCCTATACATTCTATACATTCTTTGAGCACATATTGTAATGTATGAATTGTGTTTGGTCACAGAGGGTTCAGGGGTGAGCTCCCAGGGCTGCCAGGGAGGGTGTCAAACCTGTTCGGTTTACAATGGCTGCCTGACGTGCAAACCCAAGCTGTTCATTCATCTGGAGAGGGACGGCATGAGGCAGATCGGAGTATGTCTGGCCTCCTGCCCCAACGGATTCTACGGCACCCGTTCCCCCGACAGAAACGACTGCATAAGTAAGACGCAAGCTTTAGAGTTACATGCGTTGAGGCTGCAGCTCTCAGCTCATGCGATGCAGCAACGGCCGTGTTATCTGTGTTTCAGAGTGTGGGCCAGAATGCGACTCGTGCTTCAACAGGAACTTCTGCCTGCGCTGCAGGGTGGGCTCCTACCTGCACAAGGGGAAGTGCATGGAGAGCTGTCCGGATGGGCTGGTGCCCAATGATAGCAAGAAAGAATGTGTACCTGGTGAGTGAGACCACTT
>JAZGTK010011937.1:0-15245 GCA_036877625.1 Ambastaia sidthimunki
TCTCCTGCAGGAGCGAGACCCCGCAGCACGTCTCCTGCAGGAGCGAGACCCCGCAGCACGTCTCCTGCAGGAGCGAGACCCCGCAGCACGTCTCCTGCAGGAGCGAGACCCCGCAGCACGTCTCCTGCAGGAGAGAGACCCCGCAGCACGTCTCCTGCAGGAGCGAGACTCCGCAGCACAGCTCTACCTGCACAGGCGTCTGACGTTTCCGGGCGGGACCTCCAGCGTGTAGCATTCTCCTCCGTTCACGCAGTAGTTCCTCTCGCTCTCGCTGCAGCGCGTCACATGACTGGGGGTCTTGGGCGTGGGAGTGGTGCTACTGACCGCTGCAGACACACACAGACACACAAAAACACTCAAACAGGACGCAGCTGGACTGCAGAGGCTGGTATTAAAATGTTCACAAGCATTTAACAGACAGGCTATTTTTATTATTACTGTGATTTAAATAACTCAATTAATCTTTTTGGGGTATTACATGTTAAAGTGTCTTATTGATAAAACCAAATACAAGTGCACAGACAAGACAAGATTGAACAGTCAGACAGTCACTATAATATTACATGCTTTGAATAACACAGATTATTCAAAGCATAACAGAAACCTTCATCTAATTAAAGTAAACTAGATAAATTAGGTACATTTTCTGAAGAAAAATGTGGTGCTTGCTGTGGCAAAACTTGAGCCAAAATATTTCAAAAATATTAACATATTTTAACATGTTAGCATGACTTATTTATCATGTCATGATTTATCATGACGCTAGCATAATTTACCATTATAGATATACTAAAATATGGCTTATTTGTAATGTTATGAGGTTGTTAGGGTGCTCTAAATAGTTGCTAGGGTGTGGCCAGGACGTTGCCAGGGCAACACCTAAAGCCCACTGACAGGCCAAGTTGAATACGTCCCAAAAGCTGAGATATGTATTATGCATTTCATTACATGGTTGCTGGGGTACAGTTTATGGTTGCTAGACAGTTAACAATAGATGTGTGTGTGTGTGTGTAATTCAAAAGTGTCTATGATGGTGCTGAGATATGAGCTAATTCATGTGGGTTGCTAGGGTATGGCTGGACAGTTTCCATGGTAGTAATTAAAGACTACATGCCAGTCTGAGTCTACAATGTTCTGATGCCTCAGACGATCACTAGGGTACTGTAATTGGTTGCTAGGGTGTAGCTATTAAGTTGTAATGTCACCATTTGCTGCTGCTTGCTAAGTCGAGCGATTCAGGCAAAATGCAGCTCAGTGTCGCGTCTGGGGGATTTTGGGCTGTAAACACATTTTACACTCGATCACTTATAAAAGTCACAGCGCATCTCTCCTCAATAAACCGCTCGATTTAACCCTCATTCACGAGTCTATGACAAACCGTGCGGGACGAGTTACATACCGAAGTTTTGTCCAGAAAAAGAAGAATGCTAGACAGTAATAGTGAAACTTTGCTTTGCAAGAACCACTAATTAATAATATAAATGAAATATATATAAATCATATCATCATTAATATCCCTTTGTACTGTAATGTGATGTTCAGATAATATCTGGATATATGGTAGTGCATTGCTTCTGTCAGATGAAAAATGGTGTGAATGAATAAATGTTTCTCTGAGCTCCCTGCCTGAGATGAGCTTTATCTACTGCTGTTCTCCAGTCTTCTCAAGCCTCTACAGGAACCCTCACCACACACACATCAGGCCTTTATGCATCATTAAGGCCTTTACGCATCATCAACGTGACACAAGCAGTCAAGAACTTAAGACAATATGATCAAACTTTCCATTTGTCCGCATGAAGAATGAGCTTTACGGAAAATCTGAGATTACAACTGACAAACAAGAGCAAACACAAAAATATGCCTAAAATCCCTGTGGATTTTCCAGAAGAGAGCGAATATACAGACCCCTGCATGTCTGATGAGGAATATCTCTGGTGGATTTTAGGACCAAACTACTTCCACATGACCCGAGGGTCAAAATGTTGCTAGCTCACTTCTGACCTTAGTTACTTTCACGTAGGGCCATCGTCACCTTCCCTATAAATACAGGATGTGTGAGAAGGAGTGGAGGATATTTCTGGCTGAATGCTGAGGGATAATCGGGTTAGTTTTGTTGTGATTTCATAGGTCACAGACCTCGTCAGGTGATGGCTGAAGCAGGAGGCATTTGGCTTTTGAGCTCAATGTAATTCAGTCTTTACTGATGTTTGAGACAACCGGCACTGCGTGAATAACTGACAGCGTAACCGATTGCTTTGGTTCCGTTAATCTAATTGTTGTTTTTCACTTCCATTAAACGTACAGCATTAGTGACCATCACAACATCTACCCCAGTGTGTTCTGAGAAAAGATCATTTGCATGTGTCCAAACGTCTGTGCCTGAAAGAAACGCCACATAAAGCATCAAGTGAAATGACAAGAGCTTTCATTTGGCTCAAACCTTTAAAGCAGAATCTATTCATGAGATGTTGGCATTTTGGCACCCTGCTTTCAGACTGACGGACACCTTGGAGAGGCAGAATTGTTGCTGAAACAGTGGGAGATCATGCAAGTTTTTTAAAGGTGAGAGAAGAATCGATTCATTCATCTCACGCCTGAAGGACTCATGGCAGAGAAAGTGAAGCCCTTTAAAGATGTTAATGAACACGAATGCTGCTCTCATCCTAACGCAGGAAGTTAATCAATTCAACTATGTGTTATAGTTGAGTAACAGATCAGTGTCTTCTTATCTGTGTCATTCAAAATGATGAATAATGTGTCCATAGCCTTCAAAAAACAAGTTAATTTGACAAATAATCAGATCACACGCACATATATAATGTATAAAATTTACTTGTATATATATATATATATATATATATATATATACACATACACACACACGGACAAAATTGATGGTACCCTTTCATTAAAGAAAAAAACCCACAGTGGTCACTGAAATAACTTGAAACTGACAAAAGTAATGATTAATAACAAATGACTGAAAATAAACTAATGAGAATCAGACATTGCTTTTGAATTATGATTCAACAGAAGCATTAAAAAACAAACTAATGAAACTGGCCTGGACAAAAATGATGGTACCCCTACAAAAGACTGAAAATAAATAGACTACAGGCACATTTTAAACTAAAGTGTGTCCTCTAATTACATCACAGTGTCAGATCGCACTATCCGGTGCTGTTTGAGGCAAAGTGGACTTCATGGAAGACAACCGAGGAGGACTCATAAAAAAGTGAGACTGGAATTTGCCAAAATGCATGTTGACAAGCCACAAAGCTTCTGGGAGAATGTCCTTTGGACTGATGAGACAAAACTGGAGCAAAGAAAAGATCACTGTACCTCTACTGTGAAACATGGAGGAAGCTCAGTTATGTTCTGGGGATGCTTTGCTGAATCTGGCACATTGTACCTTGCACTTGAATCTGTGCAGGGTACGATGAAATCTCAAGACCATCAAGAAAATGTGCTGCCCAGTGTCAGAGAGCTTGGTCCAATTCGCAGATCATGGGTCCTCCAACAGGATAATGACCCAAGTAGCTAAAAACACCCAAGAATGGCTAAGAACAAAACATTGGACTGTTCTGAAGTGGCCTTCTATGAGCCCTGATCTGAATCTGACTGAACATTTGTGGAAAGAGCTGAAACATGCAGTCTGGAGAAGACACCCTTCACATCTGAGACAGCTGGAGCAGTGGCCCAAAATACCTGTCGACAGGTGCAGAAGTCTCATTGAGAGTTACAGAAATCACTTGATTCCAGTGATTGCCTCAAAAGGTTCACTGCAGCAAAGGTGCACAAAGGTGCAACAAAATATTAAGTTAAGGGTACCATCAATTTTGTCCAGGCCGGTTTCATTAGTTTGTGTTTTAATGCTTCTGTTGAACCACAATTGAAAAGCAATGTCTGATTCTCATTCATTTATTTTTAGTAATTTGTTATTAATTATTACTTTTGTCAGTTATTATAAGTTATTTCAATGACCACTGTGGGTTTTTCTTGCCTTAATGGAAGGGTACAGTCAATTTTGTCTGTGTATGTGTGTGTATATAAGTACTGATTTTTATATTTCATATATAGAAATCATGAAATATATTTCGATATTTCATGTAGTCTAATATGAGCTCAAAAGTCATTCATATACATTCAATATTAGCTGGAGTATCTGCAAAGCAGCAGGAACTTTAAAATATATAGTATATGTGTTCACTGCACTGCAGCGCCCGGGAGCTTTTCTCTCTTCAAGCACCTTCACGATCCATTTGGGTCCATTTCATTTTTGCTTGTAGGAAGAAACCAAAGACAGGCTGCAGACGCTGAACTAATGCATCTGCTGGCCCAGCGTTTTCTTCACTGCAGCGATGCAGTGACACACATCTATATTTAAACAGAGCGTAAGAGCGCCGTGTTCATCTCTGTTCTGACTGCTGAATCATACTGCAGGTCTTCCACATGATACCTCACAACATCCTACACACACTGTATCACATGATACAAACACTCCGTATCTAAATCATCATAAATCACCGTTTACACATGATGACACCTGAAATGGAGAAAGGGTTGAAATCAGTACTACCTGACTACACAAAATACAGAAAAATACAGCCTGTTTTCTATCCTTTAGCCAAATAGGTCGAAAATCTTCAGCACCTAATGATGCATGTTGCCCTCTGCCAATCTGACTCTCTCTGAGATTCAATCTCTGGGTGAAAACTCTAGTTTTCACAAAAGCCTGAGATCTGTCAAAAGGTCCAGAATAATACATTATTCAACAGGCAAAGAAATGTTAACTTTAGAGTCCAGAGAGAAAATCATGATTATGATAACTAAATGATCACTGTTTCTGGTGCATAAAAACACAGTAAGCAGAAAATAAAATAATAGATTTAAGTTGCCAGAGAAAAAGTGTCTGAATTAGTCTTTATTAAACCTTCATTAAACTAAATAAGCTAAAAGCATGAGTCACCTCACACATGCTCAGTCAAGGTTTGTTCATCTGTAACTACAGCAACCATGTGCTTGACATCACTCAACACGGCCAGCAGGAAGCTGTGAGCAGTAAGGTTTGGTTTACAGTCTTGTGTAATCTGTGTGTAAAGAGCACCCCTGATCACGCAAGGAAATTCTTCTGAAGAAGACCAAATAAGGGAGAAACTTCCTGTGCGTCAGTAAACTGGAGACACGCGAGTGCAGGAACTAAACAACTCCCTCAGCAGCACCTGAAGTGATAACTGCGTCACCTCAGACAACACTTCTAACTTTCAGTGCAGCAGTGATGCGTTCAGCTCTGATTTAAGGGAAGAGTCACTAGTTATTATTTTGTGAATTTCATTGTGTCAGTACATTTGTATAATCTAGACCAGTTCTCCAGAGCGGGAAAGTCTAAACATACAATTACAATAATTACAATCACAAAATCTCTGTGCTGTTGGCATGTGTACAATTAAATGTAAATGGGTTTAATGTATTAATTAATATAGGGCTTTTCACTATGATATACAATGTTACAAAGCAGTTTACAGAAACATTTACGTTTCTGTGCTTACAACTTTGTTTTAACTGTTTTGTTTGTGTGATGCTTGCCTGTGTGAATCTAGCCACCATGATTCTAGGGCTAATGTGGTTAAGGTTTGTGTTGCTAGCGTGCTTAGGGTCCACCACCAGCCTCATAGGTTTAGCCAATTCTATACTGCATGCAAAACAAGATAAACGTTTTTGATCTAGTAAATGCTAATCTAATTGGCTGATTTCATAAGTAAGGTTTTTGAATTTCCTGTACGTACAGTTAAAATCACAGGATTTTACACTGATCTGTTATTGAGGGTTATTTTGGGTTATTGTAATTTCTATTAAAGAGAAAGACAAAGTATTAGTTTTCCAGTGGTGTCTGTGGTAAGGATTGTGAGGTCACAGCTGGGTTCTGTGTTACTTAGGCTGAAGAAAGGGAAAAGAAGACATAGATTAATGGAGGAACTGTAGGTGCAGCTGTTTTAAAAGTGTTTCTCCACACCAGCTGCTGTTCTGTTATCACCTTCTTGTTGGACACATGAGGCATCAGCACAAGACGGATCTGACAGAATTTGGAAAGAACGGGCAGGACATTTCCACTCATCTAGTTGTGCTTCATACTTTGGCTCACAGTTAGCTGCTTACCTAGACAGATTTCTGGCCCACAAAAATTAGTGAGAGCTTAACTTCACTCATGAGATTGTATATCTCAAATATTCTTAAATATAAAGCTATCCCATAATTCCATGTAACAAGCTCAGCTGCAGTATCTTCAGTGATGTGACATGGCATAAATATTTTTGCATTGCTGGCAATGTCAGGCCAAGATATAAATAATCTAAATATGCCATAATCACCTGAAACCCTAGATGACCAAACATCTGCTTTACAGTATGAGTGATGTGAAAATGACCATGTATGTTATTTGATTACATCAATAATATTCTGGTTATGAGATCTCATGAGGGCCGCACAAGTTTTTTTAGTTGTAATACTAATTACACACATGTACTCAGGACAAGCAATTAAAGTTAAACTATCTATTGTAAACTGTACAGTAAGCAGACTGGGGGAGACAGTCTGATGGTGTACAGTATTCTTAATGTATACTGTTTTATATTATTGTGTTCTACAGGTATAATGTGGTTTAAACTCCTACTGTTCTATCTAACACCAGTATTGTAACACTGTAAGATTTCATTTTAGTTTTGCCCTTGAATCTGTAGAACAGAAGCACAGAACTAAATGTCATAAACATCTTACAAGCACTAGTCCGTACATGTCCATTTACGTTCTAAGTTGTAGACTGGATAAAGTCATTGATTATTTGTCATTCTCTCTAGACAAGCAGCTGGTTTAGTGAAGATACAAAAGTGTAGCCCATCAGCTCTTTAGCCCCAACACTTCCAGTACTGAGCTACAGTTTCAGACAGAAGGTCACAGTGTTTGGATGGGCACACACGAGGAGCTCATCGACCTGGATCTGTGCATCCATTATTGTAACTAAAGACCCGCTATGTCAATGTTTAATCTACGCTATGTTTAATGTCAAAGCAAAAACAACAAGACATCTAACCTCAGAATGTTATAACCTGCTTATATAAATGCCTATTAAAGCTTAAAGAGGTCATGCTGGACCAGCAGAGCAGATGCATGTGATGAGAATGACTGGGAAACTGCTGCTGTTCAGAGATGATTGATCGCCACATCTTTTCCAGAGCACAAACACGTTTACTTATATATCGAAATGGGGGCATTTCAAACTTCTAGCTAGTTATAAAGAATATAACCTAACCCACACGTTAACAGACAACTTTCTGCATTTTTAAAAATTTAATAACACTTTGTAAGAACACTATATTTCTATAGTGTATTATATATTTCAGATTTGCTTCAAACACTCTTATCTTCTACCAATCATAGAAAGACACAACATAATCTTATAATGCTTTATTACAACTTACAATCTAAAGTTCATGAAAACAAATCTTTTCTAAAGGCTCCTAATGAGAGAAGTGTACATGACAACAAGTATGTAAGATCTAACATTGAGTCAGAGTGTTTGAAGGTATTTCCTTAAAAGCTAACAGGTACAGTAATGATGATAATAATAATATAGGATGTTTAAAATAAGGGGTTTTTAGAAGCAGAAGTTTAGGCTCATAATCAGAACAAATGTTAATTATGTGTCGAGTCACCAGATGGAGCGTGACGCGCCAATAAAGGATTCTGTTTTGAACAGCCAATAGGAGAGCACCTTCCTCAATGCCTAAACTGAAACGTCACTTCATTCAGCCTTAATGAAATCACAGACGTGTGTCTCAGCTGCTCTCTGCACATTACAGTAATGAATTCATCAGCCCTACAGCTTCATTCACAGCCTCATCACTCACACACTGCTTTGAGTTCCAGTAATGGAAGAGGTTAAGCCAGACCAGATCTGTCAGCATGACTGCAACAGAACATAACCTGAACTTAGTCCCCATGTAGTTGATCATTTTATCCCTTAAAATTCATCTTCAGATTTTTGTTGTGAAAATTTCTTTTGAAATAATGCTTAAATGTAACTTATGTGGAATCATGACTATGCAAATTACTCCCCGCCTCCACTTTATATCAACAGCTCAGACCACCTGACCCACTTGGTCCAATTGTGGAAACGATTAGTCGCAACATATCTGTGACTTAGAAAATTGGTGTTTTTGAGGCTGTCTTTGGTAAACGTGGTTTGTTTCAAAGCATGTTAAAATACCGCACAGACATATTAACAACATTGAAAACTTGATTTTTACAACAGGGGGCTTTAACTTTGATGTTAGACTAAATTCTAACCAGCACATCTGACCCTGGTAGATTTGGTGGAGATGGGGAAAGCTCTTGTGTTGTTGGTGCAAATGGTCTCACACACTCAGATATTATGAGCTTCATTACACATTTCAAAGCATGTGCAGACGAGACTCATGGGATAGGAAACAGAGAGAGAGAGCTAATAAAAGATGATCTATGCTCACAGCACATTAGCACAGGTAAAGCATTCATAATCTCACCTCAGTCTTTTGAATCCCTTTACTACTTATACATAACAATGGTATTAATCATAACTGTTGCCATAAGTATTGCATTACATAAACATTTACAAACATGCAACAATGACAAAAGGACGAGACAGAAAGTGAGACATCGTCAGCGGTTAAGAGAAACAGTTCATATGACAAGACGTTCATTAATGTGAAACTCAGTGACTGAAAGCAGGACATGAACTCTGCATGACCTCCGCTCATCACTCTGAACAAAAACAGCCAGTGATGAGGCCAACAGTGTTTCAGGGTTCAATTGTTAATTAAAAAGGATACATTGAAAACAACAAGTGGATCTGAGAGATGAGTCCAGAGATTTACTATTATTACACGTACACCTGCATGTTTTGATTAATGTCAGTCATACGGTATAAGAGCAATGAAACAGGTGACATCATAAGGCAGAGATTTTAAAAGGTTGCACTAATCGATGAAGTCATCAGCTCAGGAGTCTGCGAGAAGTCATTTATACATTATTTAATGAGTTTACAGTGCTGTGCATTTATGAGCAGTTAGGATCCCATATGTGCTGTATGTTTGCCATCATATACGTAGTGCTACACATCATTACTATTGACAGAAGCTGGTCTACTGACATGTCCTCTACAGACCTTATGATTGTACAAAGGAGTGATAAACAATCCAGATTCTGAACTTTGGAGAAAGAATAACATCACCCATACATAAACTTGTATTCTATGAACCGATGAACTGTTAAGACCCAACAGATAGAGTTTCTCTCAACCCTAATGTGAAGAACTAATAGTTTAAACCAGGGTCAGGATGAAAGATGAAAATCAGGATGAAAGATGTTCCTGTAGCTCAACTGGTAGAGCATTGCGTTTGCAGCGCAAAAGTTGTGGATTTGATCCCAGGGAACACAAGTACTGATGAAATAAAAAATATATATACCTTGAATTCACTGCAAGTCGCTTTGGATAAACGCATCTGCCAAACGAATAAATGTAAGATGAGAACGATCTAGAGGTCGACCAATACATCAGTTTTACAGAAAAAATAGACCAATAGCTTTTATAGTAAAAGATCAATTATTATTTATTAGAACATCATATACATGATGTCTTATTTATTTTAATTTATAATATTTTTTAGTTAAAAACCCTTTCATAGTCAAGTCACTACTGTTAAATTTGTGCTAAAATAAACTATTGTTTGTTGAGTGGAAAGTTGGGCTTCAAAAAAGTGATTTTTCTAAACATTCATAGAGCCAAAACAGTTAAGAAAGTACAGATAAAAGTTTCTAGTTTACAAATTGGGCTATAACATTTGTTACATGTTGTAACGTACGCTTAGACATAAAGGGATCCAAATGCAGCATTTTTATTGATAGCAGAGTAAACTAACAGGCAAGGGTCAGAAACAGCAAACAGGGCTAACACAGGATATCCAAAAGCGTAAACACAGTCCAGGCAAGAGATCATGAGCAGGCAGCAAACAACAAGGGTAAATCCAGAAACAAAGCAGGGTCAAGGGCAGGCAGCAAATGATCATAAACAAGGCAGTCCAAAAAACACAAACCAGACAGAGTATACACAGGAGAAACCGCTCAGAATAGCTGCCAGGGCAAAACTAGACTTCGCCCAGAGCAGCAGCACAGGTGAGTTTATATATGGTCTTTAATGAACGTAATGGCCGCTACCTGTGGGCCAGAGCGGAGTGGGGCTCACCGGCGACCGAAGCAGAGGTCTGGATCCGGCGGGACGCGGTGGAGCGACGGAGGACGGAGGTGGAGTTGGAGGGATAGAGGAGTCAGACCAAGCCGGTGGGATGGCGGGACGAGGTGGAGCCAGAGGAGCAGAATCCAGAGGCGCAGGAAGGTCGACAGCAGACCGGAGCGGAGCACGGAGGACGAAGGAGCCTGGTGGAGCTGGCGGAGTGAAGGGACAGGGCGGAGAAGAGGGAGCTAGGTGGCTGACCGAAGCGGCAGGGTCCACGGGCTGAGGCAGAGACCAGGATTCTCGGATCAGAGGGGAAGCAAAGGGATCCTCCAGCCGCGGTGCTGGCAGAGGCTGGAAGGACCGCAGCTCAGCCACCGCGCAGGTGTTGTCCTGAGGGTGAGCGGGGGTCATGACAGCTGATGTGAGCGACATGGCCGGTGTCTGCAAAACAGGGAGGGTTGGAGTGCCTGCTCCAACCCCAAAATAACAGAATTAACAGACACCGGAAAGAGATCACCCTCAGTGCTCTCGCGGCGAGCACAGCTTTCCTCCTCCACGATGTCCATCACCATCTCAGACGTCTGCTCCTGCCTCCGATCTGGTGATGCTTGAATGGCCTCGGCCTCAGGAAGCTCCGGAACGGGCTCGGGCACTGGGACCACCGGAACGGGCTCTGGCACTGGGACCACCGGCCGGGAGCTGCGCAGAACCATGAGGGCGTCGAAGGCGGCTCTGGACTCCTGCGAGGCCTGCCTGAGCGCCTCCGTCATGGCCAGTAAACAGTTCATACGCTCTGGGTTAAAAAATGGGCCTGGAGCTTGAGCAGGTGGGTTCTCAGGCCACGGTGAGAAAGCTGCTGGATCGTTGGGTGGTGAAGTCTTCTGTAACGTACGCTCAGACATAAAGGGATCCAAATGCAGCATTTTTATTAATAGCAGAGTAAACTAACAGGCTTTATCCAAAAGCGTAAACATAGTCCAGGCAAGAGATCATGGGCAGGCAGCAAACAACAAGGGTAAATCCAGAAACAAAGCAGGGTCAAGGGCAGGCAGCAAACAATCATAAACAAGGCAGTCCAAAAACCACAAACCAGACAGAGTATACACAGGAAAAACCACTCAGAATAGCTGCCAGGGCAAAACTAGACTTCGCCCAGAGCAGCAGCACAGGTGAGTTTATATATGGTCTTTAATGAACGTAATGGCCGCCACCTGTGGCGTGGTCCCAGCATGGAGTTCTGGGAAATGTAGTTCGTGACACATGTATGCTTGATCATATTCTAATATCATGCCATTATCTTCGCAACATGCTAATGTCTACAGTCTGTCCTGTGTTTATCCTGTGTTTATCTGTGTGCTATGCAGAGTTGCTATCAAATCAATCACTTAATCACTGGCTTCAAGACAGTTCAGACGCTGCCTTAGCAGTTGACAAAGACAGCTCACAGTTTTAAACAGAGCTGCTGTCTCACAAAGAAGAAATTCTGTCAGGTCAGATTCTTGACTATAGTCCCGCTTTACAGTTTAGTCCCAATTTCATCATCTAAGCAGGGAGATAAACAATAGAGAATGATGCTTTGAACTTTAGTACAGTTCTAAAGATAAACTGTACTAAAGCAACCATTCATAGAGTTAAAAACCAGAACTTATGGATCAGAATCAGATGTCGACAGAAGTGAGATGAGCATGAACACCTGACTGTGTTCAAAACACTCATCGTTCTAATGAGAATTCAATGAGTTTTACAGTCCATGTCACAGAGAACCTCTTTATGTTCCACAAGTAACTTTTAAAAAACCAAATATGTTCTGGTGCTTTAAACAACAAAAAAACAATCCACTGATTCAAATACCCTATAGTGAGAAAACGTTTTCGATTTATAAAACGAATAGTTTTGAACAGTTCAAAATTACTTTAACTCAGTTTCTTGTGACTTTTTGCTTTAACATTCAAGTCAAGAACCTACACAAAAATGGTTCTTGACCAGAGTGTTCTCTGTTAAAAACAGACCTTTGTTCCATTTTAAAAAATGACAGTGCTAATGCTAACCATGATGACGTGTATTAGCACACACAAGTTTCTCATATACTGAACAAACATTGTGAATCACTGTGTTAATGCATGCTGATGTATTTGTCTCTCATAATTTCTGTCTTGTTCTTTCATGTCACATAATTAGCTACATATCAGCATCACGGTGAGGATCAACTTGACCGAAGCCTGCTTGCAAGTCAGCCGATCTGCAGCCTGATATTGATTTAGACTGAAGTTACCAACACGACCGACTGCATTTCCATTTCAGACCCAGACAATTGATCACAACACTCGTGGAGGGAGGGGTGTTCAGCTTCCCAGCAGCGCTTGATTAAAGCAGTGAGTATGTGCAGCCAAATGAGATGAGGCTAGCAGACCGGACGCTGTGAATCAGGTGATGAAGATCAAGCTATGAAGGACTTCTGAGTTTCATACTCTAAAACAACCCTGAGCTGACATTCTCACTTGATAATAGTGTTTAACATTAGCTAATAATTAGCATGTTTACTCCAAGGTTTTTTAAGAACATCATGTGCAATGGTGCCATGGTCTGACAAGTGAAGTGAGATAAAATAATCTAAAATTCTGATGAACGTGCAATATTCTCTTTGTTTCAGATAAATAAATCAGCTATGTCTGCATGACAATGAGCTCTGACACTGCAGCATCATTATCCAAAATGATGTTTCTCTTTCAGGATGACGGTGCTGCCTCAGTCTCACCCCATACAGTCACACCCCCCACAACTATTGAAAACTATTGAAAAAAGTGAAGGCTGCATAGAAGAAAATCTATGAATTATCTCTGAACTCGATGAACTATTGAAATCTATGAACTATTGAATATCTGGCAGTGCTCGAGCCATTTTAATTCTTTAGGCTTTCAAAGTCATGGTATGGAGCAGACAGTGTTACTGCTATCATCTGGCAGGTCTTTGTGAATACTCTGACCTTGAAACGTAATACAGTCCACAGGAAGAGGTCCTCTCACTGCTGCATTAGCATGCACTTGCTTCGCTGCAGCTCATCCCCGGCCTGATGTGTCTAGTGTGGGCGTTTAGACTTACACAACAATTGTCAGGCAGCTTCAAAGGGGCAACTGCGTCACTATCAACGCCCAGGCCAAGTCATTTAAGTCTTTAAGGGTTTAGTCACAAATGTTTGGCCCACTTTTCACAAGTTACAACAGGTTTGTTTTTAAGCAAATTACTAGGAATCACATCCCGCTCTTACATCATAATGAAAAAAGTTACTTTGAAGGTAAACTTGCAAACAGATTTGTTAAGTACTTCAGAACTGACCAAAAGCGATCATTTCTGGTAGGTCTCTTGTTTTATCCATTACACAGACTTGACAACCTTAACCATCACACACTTTAAACAGACGTATGTCACCACATTCAAATGAGTAAATTACTGCAGTAAACTTAAAGTTCCTTGTGGAACACAAATTGTACTTACAGGTTCTTGGAACAATATTGTTAGATTCCAGAGTTTGAGATGGAAACTGGGTGTCATTCTGAGCAGGTCTGAAGGTGTTCTTTGGGCTGGGTGTGGACGCAGAGTTTGAACGGATAGTCACAGCTGCAGTGGATGTTGCAAGGTTAGGTGAGGGGGGTCCGAATGGTTCACCTGTGGAGTCCCCTTCTAAAAAGACGTTTGGCTGTTCTGGGACGTTTGGAGTTGTCAGGGTGGAGGTGAGGGTGGTGGGTAACACTGATACACTATTTTGAGTGGGGTCAGGAGTGAGATTGGGATCCTGTCCTATGCGCTTGAGGTCGAGGTGGCTCGGGGGCTCGTATTCAAAGATCTTATCCACAAAGACCCACTTGAGTCCAGCTGTGCAGAGGGCCAAGCTTAGCAGGCAGGCTAGGATGGGCAGGATGCAGATCTTCTCAGAGTGGATGAAGTTACGCACCTGCTCGAACTCCAGGCACACGCAGCACACCGTTGCAGGAAAAGGCACACATCCAAGAGGACCACGCTGTCTACTGTCACCGTCCCTCACCACGTCCTCCTCCTCACCTTGGGCCGTCTCTTTTGTGATGACCTCAGACGAGACCTCTGACAGAGCCTCTTGAGATGGAAGTCCAGCTGAGATGTTCTCTGTAGCCTCTGACTTCATCTCTCTCTGTCAGTCTGGCTCTTAAATGCAGCTCGCCAGATGTCTTTCCAGCGCGTCAAGCATGCTGCCTCACAAAGTGTTCTTTCTATTATCAGATTGCCAGCAAGGGGGAAGGGACTGCGATGGACACAATGCTCAGCAGACTAACCTCATTACACTAGAGAAAGTGCTCATACTGTTACCCTGATTTCTGTCTCTGAGGTTTGTTCTCACTGCTTCCAACGTAGCAGCAAGCACAACACCAGCATAAAGTCTATAAATAAGGCATAAGCTCCAGAGGCATGAGGTTGCTTGAGGGTTGATTCCACCTCAAAGGGAGTCAGGCAGGTCCGGAGAGAATGCGGCACTCACCTGAGGGCAGGGCTGCAGGAGGTGAACGGGTCGGCATTAGCTGGGCTGTGGTTAGCGTGTTCGCCTGCTGCTGCTAAAAACAGCTGAATCATGGGGAAGCGGCAGGCGCGGTCCAATCAAAGCTCTGACTCCTTTGAGCTGAGTGGAAGCCCATCACTAAAGACTCTTGTGTAGAATGGACGGAGATGCGAGTAAGATTACACAAACACACACACCCCTCTCTTCTCTCTCTGTCATCTGTCTGGTAATGCACTCCTCTCACATTCTCAACACAAAGCACACAGCCGGGCAAGTCTGCACTCGATCCAATTAGAAGAGCAGCAGCGAATGAGAAAGCAGTCTCTCTCTCTCTCACTCACTCATGGTCTCATTGATTCAGCTGAGGATCACACACACTGATGTGATGTGTCCCAGGGGAATATCATTCTGCTGGTTCTATTAGTGGTGGATCAGTATGGGTTTATATTA
>JAZGTK010011938.1:0-15244 GCA_036877625.1 Ambastaia sidthimunki
TTCTCAGGTCTAAAGCTTCTAGTGTTGAACAATCTTGTGGCACCTTAAAATGTTTCTGCTTTGTCATACCTGCTGTATGCATCTAAACATTGGGCTGTCCCGGCAGAGGCAGGAAAAGTGAAACATTCCTGCTCAACAGGCTCATTTACTGTTTGAATCACATCTACATATTCTGAACAGATCAGCAACAAAATAGTTTTTTAACATTGCAAAAAGGGTCATAAATTCAAATTGCTTATTTTGACAGAACATTAATACAAACTATAATGGTAGAGGGAAAAGGGTGTAATCCAATTCTGGTCCATTCATACAGAAAATAAAGATTAAGTAAAATAGCAAACGTTCTAAAATTGTAGAAATCAATATGTTTTCAGAGAGAGGGATAATATCATTACATGCATCAATTTGTTGTAATCATATTAACTTTGCTTCAACACTAATGCTAATGTAAGCTTTGGTACACAGTAAATCTGACTACAATCTGAACATACTGCACCCTTAGGAAATATTGAACATTTTACCAGGCATCCTGGAGAATTATCTTGCCAAGCAAGAATGCCAGAAATTAGCCAAAAAGGGGAGTAGAACTTTTCTTCAGTGGGAGTTTTGGAAGTGTCAAATTACATTTCTTTATCTACTAAAAAGGAAACAGGAATAAGTGTTTCAAACCTTTCGCTTGTTACATGAAAATGGCCTACAGCTGGCCTGACCTGTACATTAATGGACAGTACAATATAACAGAAATATGTCAAAGCAAAGTTAATTCAAGATATTTTATACAGATGAAACATCTTAAATGTGTTTACAACTACAAATTCTGATTATTTAATAATCCTATTTATTTATACTTTTTAAAATAATTGTAATAATCTATGCCTTTACAAAAGAGTATTGTAAAGGTTATTTAGATTATAATGATTATAAAAAAAAAATTTTACAGTGCAACAAAAAAGGAGGTGACCAGAAGTCATAAAAGCAGAAAAAACATCATATAAATAGTCCATATGAAATTCCACCATTTGAAACATGGGGCTGAAACAGACTTTTCACTATTAGTAACTATCCCTATTAATAAAAAACACACATACAATTAGCAGACTGAATACAAAAGACATGAAGTTTTGCTGGACAGATGACTGCACACGGGAAAGACCCTCTGCTGTGGAACTGAGGGAACAGACAACTGTATCCTGCTTGCATAGTCTGAGGTCACTACTGTGAGGGTAAAGAAAGTGGAAATAACTACTGACTTTTAATAAACTAATGAATTAATGAATACACAACTCAACAGGGATAGGGTGTTATTTTTAACTTCGTAAAATGAAGTGATTCTCGCTTAGAAAACGTGTTGTTCGCGTTCTTGAGTGTGATATTAATGTTTCCTGTAGTATTTGTGTGGTCGATGCACAGCACGGTTTCTAAATATGCCAAAATATAAAGCCAACACCAAACCGACATGCTTGGTTACATTGCGTTATTATTTTTATCCAGGAAGTGAAATTGCATTGTGGGATTGTGAGAACCAGCTGCTGATCTCATTAAACCGTAAGCAGATTTATTACTGTGGCTACAGCATCTATATGACCCACTTCTTTAATGAAATATCAAATGTATTTGAAATTCATATTGACAACAAAAATGTTGTCAGTCTTGCCTTTAATCAGACTTTAGACATTTGTTAATGAAGTAAAACTGAAAGGAAAACAAAAGTACATCAAAATAAACCTTTAAAACATTATGAAAATAATACAATGAAACGTATTATTGTATATATTGTTTAATGAAAAGAATGCACATAATATAATAAATATCATCAAAGTACAGGTATGTGTTATATCAAATACAGGTACTGTATGTATTATTCTTGTGATTATTGATTCTAAACGCATTTAGATCCACGTCTAACATGCATTTTCAGAAATTTTTCTTTTATGATAACTTTACTGATTTACCACAGTATTTATGTTTCTGTTACAATCACTGTTCTTTATTACATATCAGCGGCTCTGACGCAAACGTCTCTGACCAATCGCCCTTGGGTTTCTACTACGCTCTGACGTTACCGCAGAGTGTCATGTGACCCTGGGTCCCGTATGTGCTTGTCTCCGGAACACGGGCGCTGGTGACCGAGAATGTGAGTGCAAGAAAGGATGTTGGGTGGGATGGAGCTTACTGGAGGAACTTTGTCTACTAAACCCTCCAAAACATAAAAGATACATATATTCTACTTGATCGCCAGTCAGTAAAGAAGGAAATACTCTTTTGTCACTTTTAAATCGACTTAGTTGATTTGTGTGGGTTATATCTGGCGAGCGGACCCGAATGTTGGTGGAGAGAAACGCAGGGTGCGCACACAGGCTCGGATCGTAGAGAGACGGGAGACGGGCTCGGCAGGTAGACTGTTACCGTATACCCTAGTGGGATGTTATCGGTACTTTCCTATGGCAGAATCGTTGCCAGGGCTGTCCTGGGCGGACTCTCGCAAACGGACGGCAGAGACTATAGCCTGATCACGGCGAGCTGCGGCTTCGGGAAAGACTTTCGGAAGGGGATCCTGAAGAAAGGCATGTGCTACGGTGATGATGCTTGCTTCATTGCCCGGCACAAGTCGGCTGATGTATTGGGTAAGTGATCATGTACATGTACCTGACACCCACATTCATCGTGCCCTTTAATAAACGATGTCACATATAACGACGCACTACAAGATCAGCCAGTGTACCTGTGTACAGATGCACTATGGTATTATGTATGCTGTATTATTTATTTCAAAACAGGCATTGCCAAATTGTTTAGGATTTTAACCATGGAAATGACCTTCGCTAATGGCAGCAGTTATTTTATGATGGGGGTGTAAGGCAAAATTAGTCCAGCCCTCACCTGAAATAGCCCCCCTTATTGTAATATAAGAATTTTCCTTATCATGCCGGTGGATTTAATTTATTCCATAAAAAACAAACAGCAGTCTATGCAACCAATGATAAATACTATTTATAATACAATGTACACAAAATGTAAATTTATTGCAGAAATTAGCTTGGGTATCCGGGTTGACCTTTCACCCAGAAAGATGCCAGGCTGAGCCCCCAAACGCGACTAGCGGTGGAAAAGGGAACTAAAAATCATTTCAATGTAAACCTTTACATTATGAAAATGTAGATATAACACAGCTAGTTCGGCGAACACTAATAGATCTTTCTAAAATTTACTTTGCCTTTATTGATTTGATTTACGAGGGCATTACCATTATTTTAAAAAGGAGGCTCGATCTGTATAAAGAACGATATCAGGCGAATCTCGGTGCATAAAATATATCTAGTTTTACTCGATCATAATATGCAGGGTCGTGATGGCTCACAAGTAAATTTTGCATGAGATCTTTTTAAAGGTCAGAATGGTTGAGCATGGAGGCCGCCATGTTGTTTATTCACAAGCACGTTTCAGCGACACGCACCGGGCGTTATCATTGTCCTCTCTATGACCCACAGAAGAAGTATTTATCACCTTCGCTTTCAATAGCATTAATAGACAAGCGCTAAAACAATAAAGAGTGCTGTTTTCTCCTGTATAATTCTCAAAGGAAAGACTCCCAACTTATGAAAACAAAAACAACATTAAAAAAGACATTATTATTTTCATGTGTTTTACTCACTGAAGGTTCACTGGCTTTTGTTAGAGACCAGCTCCTTTTCTTTCACTTAACACTGTAGTTACTACTACAGTTATTGCTGCTAATGTAATACAAAAATAAAGCAGATTTTATGGAAAAAATATAAGTGTTTTTTTTGCACAAACCCAACCTGGTTACGGTGTTATGTGGTTGTTAAGGTAAACCAGGTTGTAGCTGTGAAGTTTTGCACTGTTGCTTAAGTTTGCTGTAAATTGAAAATATTTAATTTATGTTTAAAATACACTTAAATGCAACCCGTAAATAATTTGTCAGAAGTAGATTGTTTGCTCCAACTGTCCAATGGGAATTTACTCTCTATTGATTTAACTAATATTGCAAAATGTTGTATTGAATACATTTTTTTATTATTTTTAAATGTATAATGTTATTGTTGTTAACTACATTTTTTAACACATTGTATTAGTTTATTATTATTATTCATATTATTATAAAATTAATATAATGATAAGTGGATATCTAAAATAATAAATGAATAATTAATAAAATTCTATTTTTAGTGTTTCATATGTAATACATACAGTAATGTAAAGTCAAATATGTAAGGGGTAATGTACAGTCAGTCAGCCGGTTTGTTATCACAAAATAAACTCTGACACAATGATTCTGGTTTTGTATCACCCAGATGAGGTTTATTTTGTGATAAAGGCTTCTATATAGTAGATAGTACCTAACATAGTGTTGCACCAAGTGTTTATCTCAAAACCTTAACCTTAGGTCAGTAGATGATTTCCACTTTCCAGTCCAATTAACTTAATGAGCTAGTCTTAGGAAATAGGATAAAATGGCTGGGATTTCTGTGGCACTGAGATCATGGGCCTCATTACAACAGTTTATGTGTAATTGAGAGAGAGGTGTGAACCCTTGAAATCACATTAGCGGTTGGATGAGAGTTGTTCAGTGAAACACATTTCCAGGAGGTCTCAGAGAGCTCTCGATTACAGCCGGACCCTCATCCAGCAGTACAGGTGGAACCCACCTATACCTGTCTTTTATTTTATATAGCATTTCTCATCAAACTGTGGAACAGAATTATGAAGTCTTCTACATATTATTAAAACCATAAAGGCCTGCAGGGAGTTTTATTTTGTTAATATTTGTAAGGGGCTTTTAGTTTACATTTGTTGTGCTAGCTGGAAGGTTACTGTTTATTTAAACCATTGTTGCTACATCACTGGTGGTTAGGATTGTGTGGCGTGAATTCACTGTTTTGTTAAAGTATGTGAGAGACATGCCTGTAGGTACTTTTGAGTGACTGTGCATGTCACGAGGCAATTATTCTTCCATGCGAAACGCTTTTGCTTCTTGTCAGTCAAAGTTCAGTTATCAAATGCAGCGTGCAGAATTAGTTGCAATTCTTTTCTTTTGAGTCTTTGGTTAGCTGTGTGTATGGTTGTATCTTTTTGAAACTGGATCCGAATGTTTGAGGAATGGACTCTCCTGACATCACTGTTTGGCCTGCTGTAGCTGATGACATCATTTCTTTCTGCAAAATATTGTGGTGAATTACCCGCCAACTCTTATTGTCACAATCTTGTGTATTGACTTGCTTTATAACGTGATTTATTTATTGATTCCTTTCTCTCTTTGGTCTGTATGTTTGTAGCCATTTGTGTAATAGATGTTTGTAAACAAAACCAACTTATTAGATCAAACTATTTTTAAATGGGAAGCCAGGACTGATGTAAAAATCTGGCTTGTTTTTTTTGTGAATAGTAACTAACAGTGACTAACTAAGTAGAGTTCAAACCATGTTATGTGACAGATGCTTTTGTTTAACAAAGATGGCAGGTGTGATGTAACAGAAGGCAGTTGACTCTGCGGCGTCAAAAACCACAGTCTCTTCCTTTTCATGTTATTGTCAGACGTTAGGTGTTAAAACTATGAGCACTGAGGAAATTCACATGCGTCTGGTTTCACACTTGATGATATCCTTCCCCTTATCTTGTTCTGTCAGGCGTTGCGGATGGTGTGGGGGGCTGGAGGGATTACGGGGTGGACCCGTCCCAGTTTTCCGCCACTCTGATGAGGACGTGTGAACGGCTCGTGAAGGAGGGCCGGTTCACCCCCAGCAACCCTGTGGGAATCCTCACGACTGGCTACTATGAACTCCTGCAGAACAAAGTGCCACTGTTGGGTAAGACATTATACACGCACACACTGACCCATACGGTGAGTCACGCTCACTGCTGGCAATATATTATAAATAAATGAAAAGTCTGCAGGATGACTCACATCTTGTGCATGAGACATTCAGTCAAGTTTTTGTCCATTTGTTATGTCCATAACAAGAAATAGACCGGCATGCAGTTGCTAAAAAGACAAAATATCCTATCGGATGTCCTGTGATGTATTACTGTGTTGTTATGTCAACATGAACTGCATTCCAAACCCGGTAAACTGCCTTGTTGTCTATTATCAACACGGAGGAGCCTTTACTAAAGTGGAATCTCATAACTGACAAATTTGGAATGCTTTACATAGGCACAGACAAATATTGCACCTTACACAATGTGCACGGGCATCTCAGAATTAATTTTAATAGTTTGTATGATCTTTATCAGCATAAAAAATTAATTGCACACAAATATTTGGTTAAAAAGTTAAAAATATTTAATACTTTGATACTTCTGGCATTGAATGAATTATGTTTATCACTGACAATTCTCTCTATTTGTCTGGGATCTTGAATCATTTTTTCCAGTTGTCACAGTTATAATGCAATTGTTGTCTTCACAAAGTATGCATGAGGTTTGCTGCCTTAAAAATGTGGACAAAAACATTTGTGTTGGGAGTGCACCTATGATGATTCAGATGCTGCCTATGTAGACAGCTCATCAGATTTTTGAACATAGCCATAGTCTAATCGTAGATTTTGAACTGGACTCTGTATAGGACAGGCGATGTATGTCAATGAGTTCCCAAAACAGAAAAGAACGTTGACAAAACACTATTAAAGTCTGATATGCTTATTTCAAGGGTCATTTTTGTTTTCGTGTCTAGATGTTATTTATTTAAAGCCTAAACAGTCTTTTTTTTTTAAACAAGCTAATTTTTGTTGTTTAAGGAAACTTCATGTCAACTAATGCCCTGGATGCAGTTTAAACCTATATTAATGCCGAGACTAAGTTAGTTTCCTGAACAAGGCATTGGATTACCAGTCACGTAGTTGCTCATATTGAGCTTTTTGCCAAGTGACACACTTTTATTTTGGGATGGCATTCGGTGCGATAAAGGTCTGTGGGTGACCGTTCCAAGACAAGGTTGTTTGAACCACAAGGCCATGTCCACGAAGCGCAAAAAGAAACGTTTATGTGATGTATCAATTCATCATTATATACTCTAAATAAACATGCCTAATGAATAAATAAAATTATATGGAAAATTGATGGAAAATTGAATGCTACTATTAAAGGAACAGTGCACCTCAAAATAAACTATTGTTATTTTTTACTCACCCTCATGTTGTCCTTGTTTTTCATGGGACACAATAAGAGAATTTCAAAAGAATCCTTACGCAGCCCCTTTCCATACAGAAGCTTCTACAAGGACCACAAAACAACGTAATGTAGTCAATATGACTTGTTCTATATTACAGTTATTACTTATCAGGAACATAGTCTCCAGCCATGTGATAAGGGTCCCCTAGGAGCCGCTGTATTATAGACTTCTAAAGTTTCAGCCCTGATCTGATTGTGACGTGTTATCTAATACTGATGATAATAAATTACATTTTGTTCCCTTTAGGGAGTAGCACAGCTTGTATAGTCGTACTGGATCGCCGGAGTCACCGATTACACACCTGTAACCTGGGAGATTCTGGATTCTTGGTGGTTCGGGGTGGAGAGGTGGTCCATCGATCAGACGAGCAGCAGCACTATTTCAACACACCCTTCCAGCTGTCCATTGCCCCGCCGGGGGCAGAGGGCGTCGTCTTGAGTGACAGGTGGGTCAGTCACGCTCGCTGACATTGGATACACTCAGTCCG
Organism: Ambastaia sidthimunki; assembly: GCA_036877625.1. NCBI lineage: Eukaryota > Metazoa > Chordata > Actinopteri > Cypriniformes > Botiidae > Ambastaia > Ambastaia sidthimunki. The sequence goes on from JAZGTK010011938.1 coordinate 7,677, forward strand.
GTATCACAGATGTCTGCACGTCACAGATCGGTGTTGCAGATGTCGGCACTCAGAGGCCAGATTCTGCTCACTTATTTGCGTCTGTGGGAACGTCTGGACCTTTTTCATAGTAGATTATGGAATTGGGTCAGAGGCATAGTATAGCAGTTAGCACGTAATACATTGATCCGAGGTGCCTATATGGGCAATGCGTGTTCGATTTTGACTCATATCGAGTTTGTGGGGATTTGCCAATGTATTGCTAGATAGTTACTTACTGGCCTATCCCCATGTTTGCCCTTCAGGAAAAGAAAAATTGACAGCCCAGGCATTTAGGAAAATAATAGCATATCTCTCCTTACTAAGTCAAACAATTTGAAGTATTATTCATGTCTGTCTCACACACACTACAGGAAGAGTTACATGTACCAAAATATACTTAATGTTAGGAGTTTGTTCGTGGTTGTTTAGTGATCAGTGTGTTTGTTAAACATTTAGGGGTATTAACAGTTTAGTGTTTCTTCTGAAGTCTTTAAAGTGAGAACAGCCAAACTGTTCCACCAAAACCTCTTGCGCTCTGAGTGTGTGTGTGTTTTATGTGAAAGCCATGTGATCCCACTCGCTCACTGCCATGGTCCTGCCAGCGGCATTCAGCCAAACATACAGATAGAGGGTGGCAGAGAACACACGTTTCCCTCAGCCAATCAGAACTGTGCTAAACACTTGTTTACATTTTTTCCATGTCCCTGTAGAGGGCGTGATTATTTTCAGGTCCACGTGCACTGCTAAATTTATTCAGGACCTTTAGATTTTTGTGTTGTCCGGGGTCTGTTATGGCAAAGCTCCACGGAAGACATCAATCTTACTTTCCCGTGTGCGTCAGGGAAACTGACCTGATCTTGACCTGAGTGTTGGGTTCTAAGGGCGGCTCTCTTGCAATGAAACATTTACTTGAGGTTTCACTGTTCAGTCTTTCTTTCATGCAAAATGGTAAATTAGTATATTATAGACAAATGTTATGTTTATGTTGTAAACATACACAGTATTAGTGTTAAAGAGCATAAATGAGAAATACTGATTCCTAATGGCTTTTGCTACAGAAAGAGGCTTCCCCTATAAATCTGGCTTACATTAGTCTGGGATTTAAACAAACCCTAAACCTTAGGTATTAAACAGCTATCTACACAAATTTTCTCCGATAGAAAAAAAGGCTAAACACTTACTTGGAAAAAGGCATCTAGATATTATTTGGGGATCAGAATATCACGGAGACCTAAGGCAATGTGCTCTTGTGATTTAGTCCAGTATTATTAGAACAATCATTTGGCCAAATATTTTTTCTGCATTGGTAAACATCTCTATTCTCATTCCACATTCTCACCAATGTTTGTTTTTACCCTTGAAATTGTCCTCTCTTTACCTCTTCTTATCCTCCAATACTTACCCAATTCACTAAGACTGATTAAACAAAAGATTAAACTAAAACTCGGTCTCAAGGGATTTGAAGCTCAGGGGGTCAGTCTGGTCACCGAGAAGTTAACCTGACTGCTTGGATTTGGTCCAGAGGTTGTGTTGGGTCTGGACAAGTTCTTTTAACCCCGGGTGTCTGTTACCCTCTGGTTAGGTTGGGCTGAACTCTGCTCAGTCGCCCGTCAATGCTGCTCCTTGGGTTTCAGCCCTGATCATGTGTCCTGTACTAATTCAGTCGACTAGATCTTTTTCTTTGTCCCTGGTAACATTTCTACAAAATGACTGGACCATTGCCTGGACAGTGGGAAGTGGATGCTGGAGGAACTTGGCAATATGATATCATATCAATATCTGGGTTACGTACAGTAATATTGCAGTTCTTTATACTTGGTGTTAGTCATGATATAATGCAATCCTTCATCTGTATTAGATAAAATATTATATATTAATAAACTGTAGATGCTTATTGCACTTTACCCTTGATATATTGGATTTTAGTAGCTATTTTGTTGTTTGTCAGCGTGATTTAGGTCACATTAAGTTCAGTCCATGAGCGTGTAAACGGCACAGTCATTGAATAAACTGGTACTGTAGAATGTTAATATGTGGTTTAAAATCAAGCAGATGGATTCCATGCTGTGTAAGTCTAATATCTGGTTTAACTGTGGCAAGTGCTGAGTGTCTCTGTTTCTTTCTCAGCCCTGAGGCAGCGGATAGCTCCTCATTTGATGTCCAGTTAGGGGACATTATTCTGACCGCTACTGACGGGCTCTTCGACAACATGCCCGACTACATGATCCTGCAGGAACTTAAGAAACTTAAGGTACAGACCATTTTGCCTTTAATGTAATAGTGAGATCTTGAAAGCACAATTTAATGTACACTTACTGGCAACTTTATTACACCTTGCTGGAACCGGCTTTGACTTCCTAAGAAGATTGTGTGTGATAAATTCAGCAGATCAGCAATTTCTGAAATACTCAAACTGCCTTTCCAAAAATCACCATTCTAATGTTTGGTATGGGCTTCAGCAGGTCCTTTTGACCATCTCTACTTGCCTAAATGCATTCTCATTTTGAAAACGCTTGCTACTCAAAGCACATTAGCTTAGCAAGCAAATTAGCTAATGCACATTTGCACTCTGAAGCAGTTATGCAATGAAACGACTTGTGAGTGCAAAATATATTTCACCATTACACATATCTCAAAAAGCAGTTGGTCACTTCACTTGGTTGTTCATACGTTCCCCGTCTTCATTTGTTTTCAGAACACCAACTATGATAGCATTCAGCAGACTGCTCGCAGCATCGCTGAACAGGCTCACGAGTTGGCCTACGACCCCAACTACATGTCCCCTTTCGCCCAGTTTGCCTGCGACAATGGGCTGAATGTAAGAGGTGAGTCTTCAAAAACAGCCGAAACCATTTCCGCTATCCGTCTGACCTTGTGATGTCATTAAATATTTATGGTCGTCAGGACTGACCTTACGATTGTTCTTTTTCCTCTCTAGGGGGGAAGCCGGATGACATCACAGTGCTGCTGTCCATAGTGGCAGAATACACGGACTGAGCATGCTCCGTGGAGCTCGCTCCTTTACACCTGTGTCTTCCACCCCTCTTATATTATTATATTGCACTGCTGCCCATCTCACATGTCCCATCACCCCTTCCATTCTTCCATTTCCTGAGTAGCTCTCCAGTCAGCACACAGAGAAGGACAGAATGAACTTGCTGGTGCGGGTGGTGATGCAAGCGGTACTAAGATGTCTACAAACAGTCCGATGGATGACCTCATTTGTGCCCAAAAGGATTGTGGGAATCATTTATCCACCTTAAACCTGTGTTTCTGGATTTAAAAAGGGCCCTTTGTAAGTCAAGCATACAAGGCTGATTCTGATTGCTCAATTGTGTCGCCTGCTCATCATCGAATCTCTTATAGCGTGCCAGCTTCGGAGAATCACCCAAAATTATGCTGTTAGATGCATTTTAAACTAGTTTGAAATCTAATTGACCAGTCGCCAAGTGTGCACACTGTCCCAACTGATGAGAGCGGCAGTAAACAAGAGCTCAGATGGTTCGTAGCTAAAGTTGGGGAGGAATCTTATCTCATAAATGATGCATCCAGTTTGTGATCAGTTATTCAGAGCAACAGAAGCTTGAATGCACACAAGCTTCAGTCCTGCAGTGTGCACTTAGCATTAATGAAGTCGGGTGTTATCCAGTATGGGTGTCCGTTTGACTTGTGAAGTTGGTGCAGATAAATAGAGAAAGTGTGTCTTGTTGTTATTTGGTGGGTATTTTGTTTTGAAAAAGAAATCAGGACAAAAGAGTGTCAGTGGAATCTGTGCGTGCTGGCTGTGTGTGTGTGTGTGTAATAGCTGTCCTGATTGGTTGTTAGTCAGCGTTTGTTAGCTGTAATAGAAAGGCAGGATACTGTTCAGAGGGAAAGCTGGTTAGATTTAAACTTGTTGGGAAATACAGGAGAGGATGATTGGTTCAGAAAATCTGATTGAAGAATCATTCCGCATACTGTCACTTGCAGTGAGGTCTCGATATAGAAATACAGACATAATGAAGATGGGCTAGAACGTAATCTAGAAATCTTGTGTCTGATTATATAAGGAAGAGACTATAAACTGCACAGACGTCATAACCAGGAATGTCCCAATCCGCTGATACACACACCTGCTCGTGGGGGTGGTGAATGTTGACTGTAACTGCGTGTTGGATGTATATTACATGACTTCACCTCTCAAACCTTGAGCTCGGAAGTCTGCACGCACAAATGGCTAGCATCTGACAATGCTTTTCATGAAATCGAAAGGTCAGGTATATAAATAAATGTTTTATTTTTATAAATATTATTAAAGAATGCAAAAGTTAGGAGACATTGGTCTTTTCAGACCGACTGTGTGGCATTTTCTGCGCTACCTAGCGAGGCTTGTTTTTTGTTGTTGTTGTTTTTTCTAATTGTTTGAAAGAAATGTAATGCTTTTATTTTTCTTGTCACTCTAGATTCGTTTTAAAGAACACTTTCACATTCATGTGCTGCTTTAATTTTGTAAATTATAAATGTATGAGTGATTACATTATTTATACAAACGTTTTTACCTGTACAATAAAAATGGGTGAGCTGATGACGTCACTTCAAGCAGATTGCTGAGTGTGGTTGGCTCAAAGTCTTTATAAATGGGACAACAATTACGCTGCATCAATAGTGTAAACTGTTAAATTTTTTTGCTGTATATTTAAAAATATTTTTGTCCACTTTGGGATCGGGAAAACATGAAGCAATATACACAAAATATGTCTTGTTTTTTTTGTGATTGTAGCTTTAGTTTTTACTTTGTCTTAGATCATAGTTGTTATAAATTGTGCAGGCTCAGGATGGCAAACCTTGGAAAAGTATGCATTGAATTGGTAAAATCATATACCATTTATTTGTCAACAGTTTTTAAGTTTATACTTAACACAATATACTGTGTAACTAAACCGGGGATGGGCAAGAATCAGAATCATAGACAAGTCATTTAACAACCAACTAGTCGATTTGTGAGGTTGACTTGTTTGTGGCTGTGCTTTAAAGGAATAATTTAAGAGATGCAAGAGGGTTTTAGCATCCTTTTTTTTACCTTCCACACAGCCCACCAACTTTAGGGTTTTGGAAATGTGTAATTTTTCTCATCTCTGAACTAAAGTCATGGACAGTTTGCTATCCACATAGGCTTGGGTCTACTTCTTCATCCTTATATAGACAGGGAGAACTTTGACCTAGCCTTTAAAGATTGTGCCTGCAATGCAATTAGACCAGACCTGAGGTCTTTTGTCACATGTAATGTCTTGTGGATTGTGGTCCTATTGACGTCATTGTCTCGATCCACATTGAGTAAAGAAAACCAAAGCAGGAAAGCCATAAGATCAGCATGACCAACTTTCACTGAGCGTCTCGCCCTCACGATCTCTTGTGTGGAATGCAATCAAATGGTTAAATGTTGAGTTTCTGATGGAGTTATTGTTGTGTGCCGTGTCTGCGTTTTTCTGTATATATGAAACAGAATCAATTTAACATCCAGTAATGTTTAATAATTATTAAGATCAGTTTTGTAGCTAAATCAAAGATGTTTTTTTGCTGCATTGTTATTTTAGTTAAAGATGAGGTGCTTTATTTCTGTGGTACTAGCAATGCTAAATGGAATTGCAGTCAGACATACCAACATTGTTTCAACAAACAGCCTTTCTGTTTAGTGGTGCAGTAATGACCCACTTCATCTTTAACGACCGTGTCATTGCATGAAATGATGTCATGACTGGTTTGTATCTGGAGTTTTGCCACTGTTGCACATAGGACACATTTCCCTGAAGTTCCAAATTACATTCATGTCCTGTCATTAATTACAATTAAATTTTACTACGTTTGAGTCATTGCAAAGCAGGAAATCTGCCTCCCACAGTTGGGCTGATAATGACTGAATGAAAAATCTGCCCCATCATACACACACACACACCATAAACGCCTTAAAATCTCATACTGTCCTATCCAGAGGCCTTTGTGTGGCAAAGCTTGCGTGTGTCAGCTGGGTGTCGCTTATGGCAGTGTTCCCAATTGTCTCTCTGGATGTACTGTCTGTTCCTCTGTTTGATTGTTTCTATGGTGCTTCTGCAGTCAATATGAGTCTAAATGCTGTCTCTAAAGCAGACAATGTTTGAATGCAAACTACACTTTTTGTGTGTATAGTGTAACAATGCAAGAACAGTTCCTGTAAATATGTTTTCCAAGTTGTAAAATATTTAAATAAAAATATAGTATTTATACTAAAATATGATTAGCACTGGTGTGGATTATTGTGTTATGTTTAATGCATAATTAACCATCAAATGTATTGCACTGTGGGATAAAGTTGTATATTCAACATGTTTTTCTCATGCAAAAATTTACATTAGCGCTATATTCTTTAAAAGCAGTAATGGTAGGGTAACATTATTTTCAACAGCCAATATTATAATATTATTAATATTATAATATTAACAAAGTCATAGTGTTCACAAATGGCTTGTCTTACTTGTATTCTTTAAAATAAAAAAACTAGACACTTTACCTTTAAGACGAGAGTGTGCTTTAAAGCACAGTGCAGTGACCTGCATTTAAACTGCATTTGAGTGCTGTGATGGTGGAAGGCAGTTATTTGCTCCAAGATTGGTGTCTATCAAAAGCATGATGAAAATACAGCACATTCTGTTCAGCTGTTATTATAAGCTCACATGCAAGATATGCTTTACAAAAACCTGATCCACAAATAGGAATGAACCATTTAAATCCCTAAAAGCATTTATTTGATATCAAATGCACACATGCTAGTGTATTGGCAGGGCTGCAATGATGTGTGAAAATGAATGAATTGTGCACATGCTATTATGTCCTTATTTGGCTTGTGTTAGAGAATACAAACTACAGGAAATGACTGCAGTGCAGAAGTAACTCAGACATCTTTTTAATGAATTGAAAGATTTTAATGTCATCATCTGAGAATGGGGTTTATTAAAAGCATTTTACTATTTACTAATTTACATTTACTAATTTCTGCTAATTTCACATCATATCCTACATAAAAATGTAACAAATTATAAATATTCAAATATAAAAACAAATTAACTTATTCAAACAACTAATTCCACTTCATATTTTGTGGATTAAACATTAAAAATTAATTTGAAACCTAAATTGCGATACTTTTGAATTGAACATGAATTAAACAGTTTAAAAGAATGACAACTTTCAGATAGTAGTCAAAAGTGCTCATTAAATGTATAAAGAATCATACATTTAATTAATATGTTGCTTAAACAAATGCTTGACAGTACTTGAAATAACATTAGCAGTCTGCTGTCAGCACATTACCCACCCATTACAGCACATTATTATTAAAGTTGGTGAACAGTGCTTATCCCAGCCTGCTGGACATCTCTCTCTCTCTTCAAACACAAACACGTGCCTATGCAGAACAATGTGGAGTGAGTCTGACCAGCACACACTGCATCAATTTGTGTTTAGATTAAATCGTTTCTGCTCCGGCACACACGCACGTGAGTGGACGTCTGGCAGCAGAAAGAGACCTCTGGCAG
>JAZGTK010011939.1:0-15244 GCA_036877625.1 Ambastaia sidthimunki
CTGACATCACATGGTAATTGGGCTGCATGTTTGTGTAGGTTCAAGGACAGCTGGAAGTGGTTTGGTGTGCTGCAGAGTTTGTTTTCAGATCGGGGCTGAAACGAGATTAGGTTGTTATGCAAGTGTTGGTTTGACTTGTTTCTGACAGTGATGGATATTTCATAAGTCACAAACACAGAATGTGTCTGTGTGGGTCTCTAGCTCAATTACCACTCCATTAAGTCACTGACTGGTCACTCAAAAATCACAGTTGTTATCACCAGACATGGGTTACCAGACTTCATCTGACTGAGTGACCATTATAGGGAAACAGGGAATACATGCAATACATACAGGGAAACATAAACAAATCAAATGTTATTGCATTTTAAATTAAGTCTTAAGAAAACTGTCTGTAGTAACAGATAACAAGTTGATATGAACTTTTCATTGTTCAAGTCATTGACACTGCAACCTGCTTTCTCTTTTCCAGAAAACGACAACTTTTTGCGAGGGGTCAGTTCCCCCCCTCATCGCTTCTCCCCTACTGTGGATGGAATTAATGATTTTTTTCTGGTTTTATAAGCACATAAATCTGACTGGTGTCAAAGAACATAAAAACAGGATTAAAATTCTTCTTTTGCCCTGTTCAGGGGTTCAGCTGCACCAGGCTGTTTGTTTAACACAGCTGCACTAAAGCAGAGAGTAAGAGAAAGGCAGAAAGCAAGATAAAGAGTCAAACATGTCTATCCATGAAAAGAGCTTGTTTTCATTGGCAAGCACTTCAGCTTTCTAAGAATGATAATTGTACTGTGGTGTACAACATAGCAGATGCTTAAAGATAATAGTGAAGAGCTGATGGAAAATCCTTAGATATAGATAGATATATGAGTTTTAGAGGTTCTTTTTGTAACTCAAATTTGCAGAAGCACCTGCTGTAATACAGAACTGCCTAATGAAAGAATCCCATCCAATTTACACCACTGGTTAAGCCGTTGCTATGTCTGACACGGAAAATCTAATTTATCAATGGATTACTTATAGTTACTTATAATGTTATAATGTCTTATAATGTACTGTTAACTTTTGTTCCACCTGATTTGTGGACTTTCCTGAGAAATTTGTTTGCAAAGCTTGCAGTAGTTTTACTAGTATTTATTCTCGGTTCTCAAAGTGTGTTCAATCTTTCATACAGGTTCAAACAAATCTCTGAAAACAACTGGTTCAAAAGAACAATTTGTTCACAAACCGGACATCACTAATTAGGGCACAGCCATAGTCTAAGCCTTTTTAAAATCTTGCACAACGGGTTGTTGCAACACTAGAGGTGCGTAGTGTGAGAAACCTGCCCAAGGAAATCCAACACCATAATGCTGCATGAAACTGAGACAAATGATGGCAAAATCAGGCACTTGACAACCTGCTCTCAGACGAACCCTGAGCCAAACCTTGAATGAGCAGCGATTCAGATCGGCTTTGTGTATCTGTGAAGAATGCAGATGAGCAGGCCCAGCATGCTTCAGGGCCTATCACAGTGACATCGGTCAGTTAGCTAACATAAGGGTGATGTGTATGTGTGTGGAGTAAGTGCAGGTAAAGTAGGAGTGGTAGGCATGGGTGTGAATTACATTCTGTAACTGTCAAATTAGCAAGAAAGGCTTCAACAAACCTCCCACTTCTAGAATGTAATAATACTACAAAAACACAAATAGAAGGAGGTGGGGCTTATAAAATCTTAGAAATGTTGTGCTCATATTTTACACAAAAATAAAAAAATCATATATACAGTATAGATATGTACAGTATATACAGTTACAGTATATATATATATATACAGTTTTGCGTAAACGATGCCTTTACTAAATATAGGCTGCTTTTTATTGTACAAAAATAATAACTTCTTCTGTTTTTTTTTGTCATGAAATATGACCCGGAGATTTCCCTGAACAAATTAGCAATGCACAAAGCATTTTATTCTCTCCTTTTAAAAATAAACCTATATAATCTGAACTGTACCCACAGACAATGTTTGTTTCCTGTTCTGTCCCCATTAGTGTTTTCCAGAATGATGACTCTGAAAAAAGAGAAAAGAGAGAAAAAGAGAGAGCAACAGGTTATTGCTAGTTTTCCAAACTCTCACCCAGCTCAGGCCACAGAAACAAAAAGTACAATAGGAAGAAAACGGAGCCTTGATCTACCAAATGCCTGAAAATGTTGTGTTGTAATCTTGTGATTGTATGGTCCTGACTTTTAACACTGCAACACATAAAAATGATGGTTTCCAGACACACTTTATTGGGAAGGTCTGTCGGTATGTTGTTATGCTGTAAAATCAGGCAGGTGGAGAGGCAGGAGAGAGGCTATGCGAACATGGGAGATGATTTCTGTGGAGGCTCAGCATTTTCCAAGGCCAGCAGTAGGAAACAGACCAACTGCATTTCTCCGACCTCCTCAACTGCCCCTCTAACATCCTCTGAACTGCCCCGGGGGGGTTCCTGTCTGAATGTTTAAAACAGACAGTCCAAACACATCCTGGAACAGCTAAAGCTAGCGTATGAGCAAGGAGTAGAATAGATGGCTAAAGGGAAGTTTAACTACGTCTAAAACATCTCAGTGGAGAGCTGAGGACCACACAGACAAGCATCAGAGTTCATTTTGTGCTCAAGCAGAAGTGCCTGGCGGGTGCAACCTCTGTGTGTGTGTGTGCATGTGTGTGTGTGTCTAATGAGCTGGGTGGTGGACACTCTTCAGTTCCTCTGGTTGACCCAAGTCTCATTTACTGTTGGCCTAAAGGGCAGGTGCATGACTTTAATTTGCTACATACTGTATATACTTACATTTTCTACCCTTATAGATACATTTTTTCTCCTTATAGAACCCTAGAACACTAGATTTTTACTTTTTATAAAGTTGAGTGGTGGCCAGATTTGCCACCATGATGGCTGTGTGTATGTTTAAAACATACATAACTGTACTTTTTTTTAAAAAACATACATAACTAAGATGTTCTGTATGTTTTTTAGCATGTTGGAAGTTTATGGGATATTTTGGCTTGTTCTTAATGTACCAGGTGAAACTCAAGGAGTACACTATGTTCTTTGTATGGATGATAGTTACACTTTTCAGCAAAACCTGACCTACAAACCTTCAAACTATTTCACAAGTTTTACTCATATGGTTATATGATTATATGAATCTATATAAACTTTTGGAGAAGGTCTGACTGAATCCATCTAGGTTTGGATTCCATTCCATGAAGATTAAAGACCATTTGGGTGTAAATGTGGTTCCCCACTTCAAGCAAATTAGATTTCATGAAAATCAAATGATAAATTCTTGATAGACCTTTACATCAGATGATATCCTCTCTGTTGACATTGCCAAAATTTGGAATAAGAATATGTGGTTTGTTTGGTGAAAGAACATACCAAAGTGAAGATGGACAAGGAAAAAGTTTATTTTTAACTTCAAGCCAATTGCAGTGACAATGTATTCTGGTTGCTAATTATCCTGTTACCTTCAGCTTGTTACTAAGAGAGACGTTTTGCTAAAAAAAATCTGTCTTACATTATGTATGTCGATTTACAGAATTTGAGCACAAATAAATTGTATGTCTGGTAAGCCGTTTCTATTAAGTTTACTCAGTCTACAAAGAAATAAATGCTAATGCAAGCCTACTAGTCATGTTATCAATCGTTCATAATCAAGACTAACTTTTTAACTTTTAGCAAGATAAGTTGTGCTTTGTTTGTTTAAAGGCTATTGACGCATAGTGTGTAAAACTATTTGTAACTATTTTAGAGAGCATCAGGTCATGGAGGAAAATGAAGAAAAGAGGATGATGGTCAGCCAGGACTAATCAACCATATGCTTCGACTGTCTGTGTAGCCATTACAGTTTCCAAAGACAAAGGCTGGATTCACAAGTATGGCTTTGGGAGAAGAAATTATCAGAATGCAGAGAAATGAGAAAGAGAGGTATAGAGTTGCTCCCAGCTGTCCTCTATCATCCCTGCTTTCACTGGAACATATGTCTGCTTGTTAATGCCAAACATCATGTGTATGTCAGACTCATGAGGTTCTGAACAAGCTTCAATTAAGGTTGGCGACTTTTTGCACAAGCAGCCAGCCCCTCATCCTACTGCAATTTTCAAATAGAATAAGCTCAGCTGAGAAAACACAGATGTAGCCACCACTGTAACAGACAAGAAAATTTACATCAATATTGTCTGTGGTGACAGCAGCTATGTGCTGAAAGAATCCCTGAAAATGATTCTTTTCTTATTAAAAAAAATAACATTATTAATCATTAATATTAATAAAAAAATTCAAAAGTATTTGCGACAATGTAGTAAGGGGTTTTATTCAGTAGGTTTAAATATATTTATGCTCTTACACTAAAGGATTAGGTCACCCAAAAAATGAAAATACTGTCATGATCAGTTGATTTTTGTGATAAAGAATACCATAAACATGTATGGTAATGATTCTTTCAGGTAAGACAAAAGATGACATTCAGTAGAATGTTAATGGTCTTTTCTGTACAAATAGAGAATACAGTGATTTATGGACCTCTTTTTATCATGCTTATTTGTGTTTTTGCTGCTTGACAGCTCTTGGTCACTATATATTTGTAAACATTCTGGTAAACCTAAAAAAGTTTATACAGTAAAAGAAATTGTCACAGACTCTTGTTTTAAATTAGTTTTCAGGGCATCCTAAGTATATTCTGTTTATTTCATGTTTGCAATATTTCAAAGGGCGCAGTTTACTCGCAAGAAGATTGTAACAGAGGAACTCATGAAAAACAGAGCATGGCAAGGTGCAAGATGACAAAGGGGAAGTAGCAGAAGCGCAGAAGCGCATTAAGCAAGACTTCAGCCACAGCAGCCCAAACCTCTTTGTGTCCATTTGGAAAACACAAGAATGTTTTCAAGTGTCCTTGTATTCGCACACAGGCTGCATTTGCCAAGCTTTGAAGCCTTGGAAAATAATGTATCTTAAAAGCTGCCTATGTCCTTAGAAGAACACAAGCTGGTATTTCAATCAAAAAGGCCAGGAAGACCGCTTGCAAATCTACATTATTTCATTTTCCTTCTTTCTATCTTCCTTTTGTTTTTTTTTAGTATTGCTAAAGTTCCAGTAAGTTCTCCTTTTTGGTGGTCAAGTCAAATAAAATTACCTTTTGCCATCAAAATGAACGTTAACACCCAGATGAGTCTTTTTTAGCAGTTCTACATGTCAGCAATATGATCAAAGTATGAGAGTGAGAAACACCAACCACCAACAAAACAGCCACACATTTAAGTATAGTTAAAACATCCTGAAATAGTCAAACATTAAAACAGAACTTTTCTTTTTATCTTCATTCTCTAATCAGTTTGCTGTTTCTGTTTATACCCTTTGGGTGGTTAGAGCTGTCGTCTGACACGACATTCGTAACTTTCAGAAGCCCCACAGAAGGCAGAATAACAAGTGTTTGTGAAGTTATTTAATATAACACAGGATTCCAGTTAGTTTTGCTCTCAGGATGGCTATCAGACTGTGAAGAGGCATGAAGAGAAAGTTTTTATAAGCTCTGATGAAAGAGATACTGATACTGCAGGTGCACAGTAAGAATATCTTTTATTTCCTGGTTTATGGTCTGGATTGTTGTCTAGACACTATTTAGACGGGACATGTTTCCTAAACAAAGTTTGGGTTACAATTATTAAAATAGTACCTCTGTCATTTCATGTACCAATTTTGATTGAAGGCTTTGCAGTTATTACTAGTGTGGGAGTGTCTATTGTTTGGATGTGGGCGTGTACTATGGATATGTGTCTCACCCATTGAAATGAACAAGATGCATGTGTGTGATATAATTATAACATTATGTACATAATTAACGAAAGGAATTACTTAAGGTGTGAATCATACCTGACACAGAGGCTGTTCTGAGCAGTCAGTAATCTGACTCACCTTATTGACTTTAATATTGATGGATTGGGTGCCAGCAGTACTTAATTTACCCAGAAAGTTGTAAATCCATAATGAAGCTTTACCAAGCAGTGCAACATTTAGTTTTAAATCTCAAAGATCAAAATAAATACAGACAAGCATTAAAAACAAACACAAACAGTGACATTTCTCTTCAGAGGAGCCTATAGTTTTCAAAGGACTGAAAAACAGTAGGTAATTTGCTCTGTAATTTTTACTTAAGCACTAGTCTTTCTAATTGTTTCTCAGGGTGACTTTTTGTTGTGTACAATTGTCTGGGTAAAAAGGTCAAAAATGGCCCATCCTCAAATCTCTTGGGTACCTTGGCTAGGGTTCCTTCCTCAGTGTATCAATGTGCCCCATCATTTGAGGCATCATTCATGCCTGAAGCACAAACGGTGTGGGACAGGATACATGCTAAAGTTTAATAGTTAGTGTTAGAGTTTTTTTTAAATCTCTTAAATATCTAAATCCAAGTATGAGCAATAGATTATGACTAATGAAATCTAAGAAGAACTTCAGTTCTACTCAGAATATATTCTTTGCTGCAGATTTAAATTACTTATACATTATATTCTGAAATTAATGATTGCATTCCAATGCGGTATACAGCCAAGCCATAGCAAAGCATTTAGTGTCTATGTGCTAAGGGGTTAAGTTTTGGCCCCTGCGTGTAGATGTCATTCTTGAATTAATTTGGGGGCGAAAAACATTTTTCTTTATTGACAGTCATTAAAAAGCAACTGTGTATTCTGATTAAATTTTTTTGAATAAAATTTCACATTATTTCCTGGGTGTTACTGGATCTTAACTGGTAAAGCATGGTGGTTCCAGAGGGGACGAGGCAGAACACCCTCATTAGAACTGAATTAAACAGCACTTTGATGGGAAGACCTGAATCATTTCAGCCTGGCAACACATGAAAGGGGAGCGGGATGCACAGCTGTTGTCTCTTACTCTCACACACATTTCATTCCTCATTCTGTCTATCACACATACGCAGTGAAATTCACCAAGAATAACCAAAAGATTCAGGTTTGGATGGTTACCATGATCATTTCATGCTGGGCATTCAAAAGCAATCAGGTTTTCTGACAAAAAACATTTTTGGAAGCATATATATACTTAGTCATTAGTCACATGGCATTTCCAGCTCAAGTGATTGGTTAAAAAAAGATGGCAGCATACATACTTTCGATGTGTCCCATTGAGATAAATTGCATGCTAGATTGCGAATGGATAACTCATTAGCAGATGCTAGTTTTTTGTCATTAAAAATGCAACATGTAGCATGTAGCTGCAGCACAGCTAAGGCATAATGAAAACCATGAACGTTCATTATGAACTTGTCATTTTTCCTCATAGAAATGGCTTTGTTCACATTAAAACAATGTTTATATAGACTATATTCTTGGTGGAGGCAAAACCCAGCAGCCTGTACAGCAGTGGTTCATGGCATTCACTTTTACACACTGCTGTCACTTCACACCAGTGCATTATTTATTCTCTCTGGCCATGACAGGTATGTATTCCTGTTAATGTGTGTGTGTGTGCATAAAAAAGACAAACCAGACATTCATAATTTAAGCACAATGTCTGTTCAATGAGTGACTGCGTGGGAGGAAATTAAACATAGCATTTTTTAAAATAAAATATAAGTTTCAAGAAGCCTTATGTGGTTTAAGAGTGCGTGTGTGCGTGTGCAGGTAATGATGCCACCAGGGACCGAATAAGTAATGAGCATGCAAATATACTTGTTTATTTCATGCACACACAAAAACCTCAACCATTTCCCTCAGTAAATTCACAAACAGTTGTACCTACAACCAACCTGTACCTATTTGTGTTAGACTATTTATTTTAAAACTTGACAGTAATATTAAAAGGCTGGTTTTGATTAGCACAGTTTAATGTAGTCTGGTATGGTTATGCAATCAACAACATTTGAAAGAAATAGCACCAAAAATTGAAGGACGATCTATTATGTATACAGAATATGAGAGCGTGCAGGTTTGAGGTTTTGAATACAATAAAAGGTATTAGATTTTCAGCAGTAAACATAGCAGATATTGGAAACTGTCCCTACAGGCTAGTTTTCACATACCTGCAACTTAAGCTGGAAACGACTTATATTGCTCAAGCAAACGATCCACCTTGGGCAGAGAGGTGTGAGCGTACACACCTGCCAGACTGCATCAAGACACTTGCACACATGCACAAATGTATGTATACACATAATAAGAAGAGCACACACACACACAGGGATGGTGTCCTAATGAGGCCCTGAGAGGCCCTGCTGATTTGTCTGTCAGACTATGCTATGCTGACACATGGCTGACAACAGCATTGAGTTACTTCTGTCTCTTTTTCTTAGTTTAATTTAGCAAAACTACTGACAGGATTACAGTGGCACCCAAATTAATTAATAATGTGCTCTGCCACTCTCCTCCCCACATAGAGGACAAAAATACACTGTGATTGGTGGGGTAAAAATGCATGATGTGAGAGATTTGAAAACGGTCTGAAAACATAGGTCTGCTTATGTTTTAGAATTTTTTAGGAACATTGGTTCTCAACTGGTGAGATGATTGAAACACCGGCATTAAAACACTAAGCACTAAATGCTAACAATGAAATGCAAATATCGATATAATTGTGCATAGTTGATGTCTATAAAATATATGGTCTTATCAGTTTTCAAAAGCAAAGAAAAATGCTTGTAATTGTTCTTGAGGTCCAAGGCTGTGCGTCTGATCAAACTGTATGGCATTTTTCTGCAAATTCATCTGTTACTTGGAAATATAATACTGATATAATACTGATGTGTTAGGCTCTAAATAACATACCACTGTTCTTTACATTTTCAAAAACTGTCAGTCTTCCTATTCAACCTAAATCATGTCAATATTTGCTATTGTGACCAAATGTTTTTGGTCATTTCACAATTGTGCTGTTATCCAAATCAGCATGCTTTGCATTTATTTGTATGTGCATTCTTTGGGATTTGAACCTATGACCCAAGCATTGTTAACATCATGCTCTTCCAGCTGAGCTAGAGGAACATATCTTTTTACACAATAAACATGTTAGGTACTATGTTTGGAAGCCACATAATGGCTGATGTAAAATCTGTATCCTAAAGCAGAACCGGTTGAAAACCTCTGCTTTGGAGAAAACAAAACCATTCTCACACATAATGTGGAATTAAACTGCATTAATAATTCATTAAGTGTCTCCCTTAGTTCCTTTGGCCTAATAAGTAAACCTGGTGGACCAAGGTTATGTCTCCTACCCAATGCTTAAGCAATGAGCAATGAGCATGTTCCTATTTCCTTAGGAAGCACTATATGCTCGAGAAACTAATGACCCATACAGAGTAATTACCTCAGACAAACACCTCATCAGCAGAAAAACAGTGAACCAGTAAAACTGAGACAAAGCTGAGCAAAAATGTGCATGGTCAAGTGACAKGTCAGATATAAATGCAAATAAAATATWCAGGCACTGACACATGTTTGTGTGTACCCTGCAATGCTCATTTGCAACCGTTAGTTCAAACTAACGGTTGCAAATGGCAATTCTTTGCAAACAGTTTCTTATGCTCAAATACCACAGAGGAGAGTTTCAATCATCTTTAATAGTTAAGCAGATTTACTTTCATAAAAAGCAGCTTAGAGGAGGAGCTTGTAATTGAGACCTTGCTTAACTTTACACGTAACATAGCATATTTGCATCTGTTTTATGGATCTGAACGTATGTGTCATATAGAATGTGTCCTTGCATAACAGAGTAAGTACTTTAATTATCTGAATGATGCTATTGTTGTGCATGTTCAGTACACGTTTATGGCCGGCAGATTTAAGTGTACCTGAGTTTGTTTTGCGGGGGTTGAATGGGCCTGAGGCTGCCTCTTGATGGGAGGTTTAGGGATCACTGTGTTCTGAGAGGGGATTTCTTCACCCAGTGACGGTAAAGCCTCCACTAACGGGAATATTTATCCTTACAACAGCCCTACCTTAATATTCCACTAGTCTCCCACATGTACACACTGCCCCACACAGCAGCAACCTGCAATTACGAGAACACCATGTCATTAAAGACTTACACAGACTGCTATTATCACACCCTCGCAGACTGGGAGCATAAAGGGAACTATGAAAAAGAAACACTGTTTTAAAGAAAAAACAAACAAATAAAACTTTGAATAGTAAGGCATGGGGTCAGTCTGTGTTGAACTGTGGTAAATGTTGTATTTAGCAATTGATTCAACAGAATTTTTGAGGTTTGGAATACAGAATCAAACTGCAAGTAATCAGTTTAAAAGAGACTCCAAAACATCCTGTCAACTAGATTTGACAGTCATAAAAAAAACCAAATACTATGATTTATAATGCAGAGAAAACGGACACAAAAATCTGTAAAATTCAGCGCAATGGTTTAAAGATACGATTAAATCAAAATTGGACTTTTGTGGCTTTAGTTCATATCTATTGGATTTGAGGTGAACAGACCAAAGGTATTGATGATTCTTGCACTCTTAGAATGAGATTATCCCCTCCCCCTAAAATTAAAAATACCACCAGCCACAGACTTCAGACCCCAACTTCCTTCCAGGAAATATGTCAAGACAGGAAAGAAATTGTGCACTAAACTATTTAATCTTTAAACTTTGTAAAATATGTTAAATGAAGCTGACAGTATTATGCTGTTAAGGTAGCTAAAAGCATAATCAACATCAACATTTAGTAAACAAGCACACTTTGGTTGGCACATCGGTTGGGCATGTTTAACTTAAACTTGGTAAGCGATAGAAAATTTAATTCACTGAAAATCTACAGATCCTTCTGTGCAGAATTTGTGTGGGTCTGGTTATGTCTGTTGAGGTTTGGTAAAGCATTTGGATGGGGCTGAACATTAGTTCCTGGCTCCTTCATTGATGGTTACGCCCTAGTTGTTCTTTTGTAATCTGTGCTAATGGGGTCTAGCAGCGACATAAGGAGTGACAGTCTGGGAAAGCATGACATCACTGATTTTCAAACAAATGTCAATGTACCATGACAAGGGAACAGAAAACCCTAATTTTTGTTGTATTAAGACAACATTGACCATAATCCAAAGAACTATCAGTTCATCCAGAGAATGTTTCTGTGTGGTTGCTAGAGTTCTGCTAGTTGCTTTGTGGTTGCTAGGGTGTTGTGAAAGGGCCAAATAAAGACACAAACCTCTAGTCTCAGGCTATGATATCCTGGTGCCTAGGTATATATTAAATTCCTCATTACTGAAAGCTATGTGAAAGTCTGATCATAATAATTAATCTGATTGTTCCAAAAAATAATATCACAACTCTTCACAACAAGGTAATTGCTTTGAAGTATCATTCAGGTCTGTTGCAGTAATGGTGCACAACATGCTATGTGAAAAGTTGGAGTTTGTTGAAATTGTATGCACACAATTGTATGCACACTTTATTTATAAAATGTAATGCTTTTGCAAGCATAACTAATTAGCTACATCTTATAACTAACTTAAACTGCAAAATAGGCCAAACATTCAAGTCAATTTTATGTGTTCCATTTCAAAGCATCACCTCCTAAAATGCCTTATATAAATATTAATACCGCAATCCCAGGCCTTTAGTGTCAGTGAACTATTTCAAGAATCAAGCCCCGAACAAACTGTTCCTTTAAGCTTTTCTGAGTGTGTGCGTGTGCGCTGAATGGAGTGTCGTTTTTCAACCCCTAACTCCTCCTCTGCATTTCGCTTCTCCAGCGCACACATGCTCGGCTGTTGCGCGTTCTCCATCAGCAGCAAAACGTGGAGGGGAACGGAGCCTCTCTGCGTCTAAACGCACCGTTTTAAGCGCTTGTCGTTTAGTTTTTTAACCGTGACGGTTTTAACAGCCAGAGTGGAAGACATAAACAGCTGATCAGAAGAGGGACCCGCGTTTTATTCGAGTAAAACACGCGTTTGGAATAGTAAATATAAATGCTATTTGACCGCCTTTGCAACTTTCTTGCAATCAGTACTCATGTTTTGTTAACCGTTGCGTGTTTCTAAGAAAGTCTCCCAACTTTTGCGTTCCGATTGTTTGGCCGTCGTGGAATGTAGAAAGAGGTTCGAAATTACGCGCGATTTAAGTTAGCTGTTTATTTGCGTTGTGAAGTTTCTCATGACTAGTCTGCAGCAGAGGATACAGCGCTTTACGTCTGGAGTTCAGTTTACAAAGTTTGTTGCAGGGATATCAATGAAACTGTCGTGCCTTTCCGCGATCGCTTCTTAATAAGAAGCATGGACAACTTGGATTTAATTTCATGCGTCAAGGATTATTTCTGAAACCGATCTGAATATTTTGTTTACATCGCATGCATTGAGTGGATCGCACCGTGCTGTTGCACTTCAGAGTGACTCGGCTGATAACTGAATTTTTTTTTTTGCCGCGGCAAAATTCATAACCATGCCACAGCTGAACGGAGGTGGAGGGGATGAGTTGGGGGCGAATGATGAAATGATCTCGTTCAAAGATGAGGGTGAACAAGAAGAGAAAATTTCCGAAAACGTGTCGGCCGAAAGAGATCTGGATGACGTTAAGTCGTCTTTAGTGAACGAGTCGGAAAATAACAGCAGTTCCTCCGATTCCGAGGTAAGTCAGACGCTGTAGAATGCTGTCAAAACCCGTGGATGTGGTTGTTGACGGAAAAAGCTTTGTTTTGTTCGCTTTATTTTTCTTTTTTGTTTTCCTTTAGCAAACCGATAGACACCCTCAACCAAGAGCTGATCTTGAAAGTTATGAAAAAGCCCGAGAGTATTTTACTGAAGGTAAGAGCTTTTGTTGAAGAGTTTGTTTTATTCGGCTCACATGCATCCCTGATCTTTTCTCTTTCCTTATCTTCCACTGTCAAGCTTTGAGAAGACAGCAAGATGGAGGATTTTTTAGGAGCCCCCATTACCAAGGCTACCCATTTCTAATGATCCCAGATTTTGCCAGTCCTTACTTGGCCAATGGTGCCCTGTCTCCAAGCGCAAGAACGGTGAGTGTCTATCTCAGGAACTCCATCATGTAAAAACTTGGTTTAGTACAGTACATGTACGAAACCGACACTACCTTTCAAAATAAATTTGTTAATAGTCTAGAAGTGCACTTTAATGTTAAAGATATGGGCTGATAACCGAATATTTGTAGGTTCAGACACAAGATGTGATCTATGCAACATGTTAAACTTTTGCACTCAATGTAAAAGTTCAGAATCAGACATTGACACCCCATATTAATGGACCACTGTTCTGAACATTGTGGCAAAATTTGTGGTAATCACTGTGATGATTGTGACCAACAAATTAAATTTTACATTTTTCTAGGGGGATTGTCAATGTAACAACAAATTTAAATACGTTTTGTTGTGGTCAGTATTAGATCCATTAACTGATCATATTAACTGGATCAGACTTGCCAAAATCCTCCAGTTTGAGCTTCTTTATCTAAATATAAACTGAGGATTTTTCTTTTTTTCCTGTTTGTCTGTTAAGCTAATACAGTCAACAACAGCCATACCTAATTCTGAGTTCTCTGCTTGTTGCTTGCTTTAAAGTAAGGTTATTCTGGCCAAGAGAAGGGATCTGTCAAGTTGAAATTCTACCTGGGTGTTCGTTCTTCTCATCAAAGGGCTGTAGATTTTGCCTGTTCTTTTTCTATATGTGTGTTGTGAGTTTTGTGTCTGGAAAAGGTTGACTGCCCTTTTAGCCTCAGCATTGGGCCTTACCACAACACAATTTACAAATAACTCAGCAGGCATTCATATGTGGCTTTGCAGGGGTGTTATGTGTCAGCACTCAGAAAAAGAGAAAGTTTGGCCCAGTCAAGGTTTTTTTTTTAAACTAAACTATGAGCTATCTACCCAAATCTAAAGTTATGAAGCCATTGTTTATTCCAGTGCACAAATTCTTTTTTTCACCCTGAATTGCAATGTGATTTGATTGGACTTGGCCAGACGTTTGTGTGTGTGAGGGATCATAACTTTTCACTCAATCACATCGCACAAGCTTTACTTGGCCCCTTTGTTTCTTTTCACTTCTCTGTACGAGCTCTCCCTCTATCCCAATCCTGTCTATTGAGTTCCTGAGGCGTTAGTCTTGCATTGTCATTCTGAGTGAATGTTGATGGCTTCATTGGGCTCTACATAGGCCCTCATTAGCGTAATGGCTGCTCCTTGCAGGGTAGATGCATAGTCGTAGTGCCCAGGTCCTCTTTTGTTCCTCAGCCTCTACAGTTTTTTTGTGGGTAAAGCCAATTGGCTTAAATTCTTGAAGCAACATGGTTCTTTAGTTTATCCCACCCTTAACACCTCTGGCTGTGTATGCGATTGTTTGGGGCAAGTTTTTTTGTTGTTATTTGCAGGAAGTGAGATGACATTAGAAAAGTATTTGCGGAACTAATATATTGTGATTGTAGAACTGTGCTTAACAAATATATTAAAACCTTAAAAAATAAATCAGCTTCAGGGGCATCTTACAAGGACAAAAGCCCTCTGTTACTGCTAACATAATGCACATTAAAGAACCAGATGCTAAAACTGACTAGCTAGCAAATATTCAGATAATGTCATTCAGGATAAGGATTATAACTTTCTTTATATTAGCTGATTGGGGACCATAGAAATTTTGTTCCCACAGAAAATGACCCCAGGACCAAATCCATCCAGTCATACATGTGACACAAATACCCACGTCGGATTCATCTTTTTGCCATCCTGTTTTGAAAAAGAAGCAGCGTTTACATTTAACTTTCATTTTCCCTCACAGTATTTAAATTGCAGAGGTTCGTAATCTTCTGAACCCAAGTTGAATAATTCTCATATGTTATCTGATTGCTGATTTTATTCTTTCTCTAATTTTCAGTATGCAGATAACTCCAAAGTAAAATTTCACAGACTCTCTTTTTCCCAAGTCTATCAGATTTAGCCTAGTGTGGCCCAAGTGAAATGTGTGTGTATGTGTGTTTGAGGGGGATCACTCTAAGGCCGATGAGGCACTCTGAGGCTTAGCCTGTCATTCGGCACCTTTAGACTGAGCTGTAAGCCAGACAACGAGAGGTTAGCATACTTCAGATATTTACACACTAATCTTAAGTTGTGTTCAGACAGCCACAGTCATAGCTGTAAAAACCACATGTGGAAGTTTCCAAACAAAGTTGAGGAACTTGAAGGAGCCCCTCTAAATCTGAATTATCTTCAGTTTTCCTTCTAAATGCACAAATTTTGTTTGTTTGTTTGCTTGCCAGGAAACGAATAATT
>JAZGTK010011940.1:0-10272 GCA_036877625.1 Ambastaia sidthimunki
CAGGCAGACAGACAGAGACAGGCAGGCAGACAGACAGACAGACAGAGACAGGCAGGCAGACAGACAGACAGAGACAGGCAGGCAGACAGACAGACAGAGACAGGCAGGCAGACAGACAGAGACAGGCAGGCAGACAGACAGAGACAGGCAGACAGAGACAGGCAGGCAGAGACAGGCAGGCAGACAGACAGGCAGACAGACAGGCAGGCAGAGACAGGCAGGCAGACAGAGACAGGCAGACAGAGACAGGCAGACAGACAGAGACAGGCAGACAGAGACAGGCAGACAGAGACAGGCAGACAGACAGAGACAGACAGGCAGGCAGACAGAGACAGGCAGGCAGAGACAGGCAGACAGACAGATCTCTCACATTGGGTGTTTGTTGTACATGACAGGTAGGAATTCATCCACTGGTAGCATCTTCTTTAGAGGTTCTGCACGCAGAAGCTTCTGAGCTCCATGTAATGAGATCATGTAGCCGAGCGTCCAGTAGGAATAATCTGCCACCACCAGGTTGTGGACTTTAGGTACAGACTTCTCTGAGTGATCCACCTGCATCCTCTTCCTTCCAATATAACTGTTAGATTAAAAGAAGCACAACAGCACATCATCCAATCATTTCTTTTGTAACTGATTCTAGAGAGGATCTAGTCTCAGACAAACTCCCGAGTGTTGTGTGTATTTACATTAAATCCCAATCCAGCCCCTGAGATTCAATCTCATGCATCAGATTCTGCAGGCGACGTTTAAAGAAAACCTCAAAACGCAAGTCATCCTCAATCACCAGAGACACCTTCAGCCCCCGATCTACAATCTACAACACACAGACATCTCAAACAGTGATGATACCTTCATAAAATAAAACTTCATACTTGCACATTTACATCAAAATAATGGTGTGAGTATTAAAGTAAAAACTGTGGTTAATGTTGTAACTTCAGTGTGCTTAACAGCATGTTTACTGTGTTGAGAGTAGTTTTCTTGATGTGGACTAGTGAAATGTTCAAGTTTATTTATACTTTTCACAATGGTACATTGTTACAAAGCAGCTGTACAAATGACAGTGAAAAACATCAAAGGAGAGATACAGAAAAGAGAAATAAAATATTATATGGAATGTTAGACATATGCAGTTATATGTAAAATATAGAAATTCTAGACTAGTGTCTAAGCTAGTGTCAGCAGACTCACAGGGCGATGTTGGTACCATTTCACACACCTCAGTCCAAATGCTGTAATGTGACAGAAAACAGCCTATTTCTCCTTTAGTGAGCGGCCGTCCGTGGTACGGATCACTGTATCCCGGCAACATCTCAATGCCCAAACCCTGAATCTGACTGATGTTTAACGCCCTGATAGAGAGACAGAGCCATCACATGTATGTGAGACAGAGTGTGACTGAGGTTGTTTGTTGATGTTCAGTGTGTGTGTGAAGGTTTGAGACATACTTGCCGTCTACAGCCGCAGTGATCTTGCACGTGATCTCTTGTTCACGCAGAGCTCTCAGCATGCGCTGCCTGCGATCAGATCGTCTGCGCAGGTTAATCACGAACACCTAAAAACACACCACGTGACCCGATTCACCACTTCCTCACATTCACACAGGTGTGCTAGCAGAAGAACAGGTGTAGCCACAGGTGTAGTTCTACAACCACAGATCCTACAGAACAGACTTGTAGAAGAAACAGTTCTGTTCGCTCCTGTGAGGCTTGTGCAGAAGATCTTAATACTGTGAGACTCACCTCATCAAAACCCAGTTTATCAGGCTGCTTCTGAGGAACAGACACATACGCAGACGGTTCTGCTGGAGGTCCACGTACTGAACGCAAACACATGCGGAACAATCAAGAACATTCTTTAACGCTCTAACTTTCATAACGTCATTGGGGAAATGTCAAGGCAAAATAAAACAGGAAGTTGGAAATGAGGATTCACGATTCGTTTGATACTTCATCACTGGACTCACCCATAACCTCCAGCTGAGAGTGCAGAAAACTTTCTGCCTCGTCCTGTAAAGTATTAAGGGAGCGCAGGGGTACAGGAAAATACCCGTAAGTCTCTCTGTTGCAGATGTACATCTGAACATCTAAAGAAATTGAACACATTGTGTTAACGTCTCTCTCTGACCATCACACTGACTGGACTGGATTCAGTGAAGAGATCGATATCCTGCCATCTAAAATGATCATTTTACTCAATCAATCCACAAGCATCACTGAATAAAGATCAGTTAGAATCAAAAGAACCAGCACAGATACTTAGGTGAGACGGACCTGCCATGCGCGCTGAGAATGCAAATATGATGACGTCATCAAAGGCCCAGCTGTAGTCGGGGTGGGGGGGGTAGAAGGCCAGTTGACGGGACGCCTCCTTCCTCAGATCCACCAGGTAAGTGGAATGCACCATGGGAACGGCAAAACAACCCTTCCTCTCCTGCCTCCTGATGGGCATGTAGGCTGGTGTCCGCTTGTAATAACCCTACAAACACACAAGCGATCCGAGCTATGTGCTTTTATCTTTTCTGCTCTGTCTGTCTGTTTCGCCCTCACACACCTGAGATGTCATGCCACACCAGAAGTTAGAGTACGCTGCTCTGGACTCCAGCATGGGTGCAACGATGGTCTTATTTTCCTTCATCAACTTCCATAAAACATCCCGGTTTGTCAGTAAATTATCACAGTCCACCATCTGGGTAGAAAAGAGAAACTTCAGGCTTCAAAACAGTCACCTACGAGGTTCTGCTTGGCTACGATGCTACCTTAGAACATAGCTGCTATACACATAGTTACAGTCATACACACCACAGAGACAGCAATCATGAACCCTCACTAGTGGTTTTATCTCTGCATGGACACACACATGGATTGATTATAACTCCACAATTGCACAAAGAACTGTAGACACACACACACCAATGAGAAACTTCTAAAGTGAGGTGCCGAGCGGCAGACTAAAGAGAAATGGTAACTCAACAGGCTGGTAAAAGACAGAACACTAAATAAACACACAGAGAGCAGAAAATCATTACAGAGCAGAAATAATTTAACCTCTTTGACTTCCATTCCTAAACAGTATTTTTAACTTTGGATTTCTAACTAAACATTCAATCAACTCAGCATGGAAAAAACGTCCTGCCCTACAATTTTCTGCTAGAGTATTTCAGTCAGAAGGACTCGTACATTACAACTGTTTCATGTTGACTTAAAAGCAGATGATGAGGGTAAATGCTTTCAGTGTAGCAGTTTCAGTCAGAGACACACAGAGCTAAAAGAAGTTTTTAAAAAAGTACCATAAAGTAATCGGCCCACATTTCCCGCGCCGTCTCCAGCGCTGCCTGCCGCAGCTTCATCACATGCTCATATCGAGAGTTAGTCCAGTGCTTCGGTCCGCTCTCGTCCTCATAAACACTGACACACATAATCAATGACATTCTCAAATGACACACTGTTATGATGTCGCTCAGGCAGGAATTCGTGCTGCAGATTTTCTTAGGCAAAAAAATAAAGAGACTATAATCACAGCAAGTCCTAATCATGTGGTGGAAGTCCCACTAACTTCTACAGGATTAGCTTAGGTTTAGTCTAGGTTAAGTTTACATTCAGAACCGTGGCAGACTCACCTGGGCTGCTCCTGTGGTCTCCATTCCACATAATGATAGAAATTCTGAACACTTATGAGCCACTCTCTCAGAATCGCAGTAGTGTTGTCTAAATTATGGTCTGTCGCCACCCTGAGGAAAGAAAAAGAGGAATGGTTGCAAGGGAAAGATTCAGCATTTCATACAGGTTTGTGTTTCAAACAGATGTATAACAACAATATAGAAAAACAAAACAAATGACAAAAGAAGAATTATTTTTTGCTATGGCTGTTTTTGTAATGAGTCAACGAGTGTGTGTGTGTGTGTGTGACAGCTGGTACACATCAAAACATTCAGAAAGAATGTCCCCTGCCATCACATTTGACCCTAAAAACACCCCAAACTGGATAATGTGGTGTTAACTGTTAAATTTTTGTCCTGTGTGCTCGTGAGGGTGCTATGCTTGTGTTGGACAGGAGAATGTGGAGTATGTTGTAGTATGGAGGTGTTATTACTGTTTTGATGGGTGAGCAGTGGATGGTGAAGAATAAAGTTAATGCAAAGGAAAACTTAGATTGTTGTTTATTGGTGTTTAACAAATCATTGATTAAAGAAAAATAAAGACCTAAAACTCAGTTGCTTACCGTAGCACATTTTCTTTCCACTTAAAAAAAAAACTGATTTCCAAAATACTGCCACACATGGCAGGGTGTAACAAAAAAAAAAAACGTGTGCAAACATGCACACGCAGACCATTCCAGACTGACACGCAGCTCCATTCCAGACTGATGCATATCACTGATATCTACCTGTATCTGCAGTGGATGCATCTCACTGATATCTACCTGTATCTGCAGTGGATGCATCTACACTTGATCTACAGCAGATGTATATGATCTACAGTTGATCTACAGCAGATGTATATGAAAGTCTGAACACAGTAAAGCTGGCAGAGAAACGTGCTTGAGATGTTCAGTGTGAGCTGCGTGTGATGTCAGATTTTCATTCTTGAGGTCTTTGGCTCTTCTCCTGAGGATGTGAACCTCAGCACTCTACAATAATGTTCTGGTCATGAAGCCGGCTTCTGGTTTTCTCTTGTAACAAATCTTTATATATAATCTGATGTGCATGTGTGCTAAAGCACAGACGGACCTGCCGACATGTTCTTTTGTCAATCTAAGGTCACTTAAAAGTGTTAAAAGTTATAGAAGCTATTTTAGAAGCAGTGTATGCGGGACAAGAACGGAGTATCATGTTGTGGTGCCAGCGAGTGCTGAACACATTCAAAAGCTTCTTGTCATCTTGGACCACACTGGGTTAAATGTGGTTCAGTTTTGGTCTGTTTGTGGCAGCAACACAAACCCTGGTTGTTAACTACACATTCTGAGGAGCTAAAGCTGTTCACACATGCACTACAACTTTTAAATGACCCAGAAGATATAATCTCAAATGTTTTATATGCAGCTGCATTTTTCTGAGGCACATTTTGACACTAAATCAACTGCAGTAAAGAAGATTTTTAGTGGATGTGACTGTCACACACAAAGATATGTTTTAAAATCACCATATATCTACTGTTATCATGTCAAAAAACACATTTCTTGTTCACCAGACAGTGAAGCTCTGAATGATCAGAAGAACTTTAGTCAAATCTCTCATGTGCATGAATGAGGGTGTTTTCTCCACCATCAGAAATGCAGCCAGGAAATGAGGTGTAAATATATACAGGTCGCTTACAGCTTAACTAAAGCTGGCTCATGAGACAGTGATGGATCCTTTTCTTTCTGGAGACTTTAGATCAGGACCTTCATGCGGTTCATGTGCTCTGCTGTTGTTTCTGTGCGTCTGCATATGAAGACAATCTTCAGAGAATAATACTCTCACTATCACTGTAAACCAGATTCTGTCCACATGCAGAGATTCTCACAATGCAACCGAAACGTTTAATGTTAACAACTTTAGTGTTTTTGGAAACTAACTGTACTTTGTTCTCTGAATTAAACCTGCAACATGATGAGGTCATATGACAAACATAGACATCATGTAACAACAGGGTAGCATATTAATGTTGAAAACTCAACAGAAGTGTTCCTGAAATAAAAGACAGCTTCTCTGTGTGCTGAATTTCTCAGTGACTCTTCTCTCCCATTACATATTGCACACACATCCCTCCATCCTCACGCCACGCACTCTACAGAGACACGTCGGCTGATGGGATTGGCTCGGGTGGGTAATGATGGGGGGGCATGAATGAACGTCTGTCTTCTGTGGACACGTCTAAACTCGCTCGTTTCCCCTCGGTACACGCAGGCCAAAGCAGAAACAGACCCATAGTCACACATGTCCAAACAATTGTACCCAGAGAAAGATTTACTCTGAGATCAACAGCAAATCAACATCTCCAGACTTCATCTAAACAGCTGGAGTTCGTGCGTGGACCTCCACGCATAATGTCAATGTAAAGATCTGATAACAGTTCACAGCTACACAACATCACTAATTTGACTCGTCTGGTTAAACAAACTCACCACACGGCCATGCGCTTTTTGGGGTAGTTGAGGCGGTCGATCGCGCCGAGGACGTGCGGCAGCGAGTGCGCGGAATTGCGGCACACGAGCGCCAGCAGCAGCCGCGGCGCGAGCAGCGCGGACTCCGGACTCCAGCGCTCCTCCGGGAAATAAGCGCGAAGCGGGCCGGTGCAGAGCAGCAGCAGCAGCAGGAAGACGAGCGCAGCCGTCATGGCCAGAGAAAAAGCAAAGCGGCACAGCTGATGGCGGAGCGCTGACGCTACCGGGGACCGACGGGGGGTTTACTGTGAGCCGACGGGTAAACAGCAGCGACTCTTAGAGGAGAACTGAAGGGAACTCAGTAAATGAGAGATTACACATGTGCGCGCTGTGTGGACGCGTAACAGACAGAACGTGTGGCGCGCGCTTCACGCAGAACGTTCCAGAGCGTTGAGTGGGCGTGGCCACGCACACGCTGCTGTTACTGTGTCTGTGATTTTCCTGCGGTTCTTTCTCTTCACTAGAGAAACAAAAACACATGTGGAAAATGAATATTTACAATGACAACAATAAAACAATGTTATGTTCAGATCAGTTTGCTGAACACATTTTTATATGGATATTTGTAGCATTATGATGCTGAAACAGCAGCGAGTGTCAGTGTTTTTACCAGATACATTGTGAACAGATTTCTACAAAGCTGCAGTGAAAACATCACATTGTCATGCAGTGCAAAACATAGCCTCTCTGCCTGCAAACAATACCATGAAAAATGTACAGATTTAATTTCAAGACAAAACTAAAACAAATGGTAAGCAGGTACCTAAAGTAATTTCAGTATTAGAAGCAGATCCACCAAAGATGGCAGCAACGCCCCAACATGCAATGCGGCATGAAGTGGGTTCACTCGTCTGTAATCAGTATTACCATGTTGAACTGTAATGTGAAGTACATAACCTGTTCATGAAGTGAAGCTCGGCCTGCTCCATTCTAACCATTTCTTGTGTTCAGACTTGTGAGGTACATTTTTTATCGTTAGATTTTTGCAAATGACTTAAACTCTTTGTAAATCTTTGCACTTTGTGAAACTAGAGCATGTCTGTGTTACATCATTATACAAGTTTAATGACGTGAAAAAACCCGTGCATGCTCTACATGAGTACAGTCGTCACAAAAATACAATACACACCTTAATAGTGTATACTTGAGCAGTATAGTGATGAGTGACACTTTGTTTATAAAGACATTTGTTAAGCGCCAACTCAAACACAACAGAAATCGCAGCCAAAATGTAACTACAGTAAAATTAGTGAGTACTTCACGATAAACACTGACGTCACACCGGATTTACGTTAATGTGATGACGAGTTTCACGTCCATGTATGTATTCAGAAAGGATTGCGTCGATTCATAACTGTAACGTCTGTTCACATCCTCATTTGCCGTTTTCAGTAATTATTTTAGGATTAAAGACAATTTAATCTTTTTACCTTCTGACTGGATTGAGTCGTCCCTTGACCAGAAACGAAAGTGAAAGAAGAAACAAGAGACGCCATTTCGAGACTTCAGATCAAAACACCGCGCAGATCATTAAAAGCCGCTGTATCATGTGGTGAGTTCAGAAGTTCTTCATGTTATAGTGAAGGTATATAAACATAAACTGATGTCATTCATGTTTCTGCGCTTCTTTACGGCGGATCATTTGGTCCGATAGTTTTACTTTACAAATATCCGATTAAATCATAAGGGTGAAAACATCAACTAAAAGTAATCTTTATCAATACTTACTTAAACTGAACTGTTGATTACATTTTATAGATTGGAAGTCATCACATAAGGCAGGTGCTTTATCTGGTGGCCGGTTGCTTAGACTAGTCTCACAAAACTACTTAGACTAGTCTCACAAGTTAGTCATCAATTTATTTAAGATTTAAAACTGGTTATAACTTTTTATGTCAATAACTTAACAAGGTAGATTGGTAGAATCTACCACTTTAATTTCAAAAACTAAGCCTGATTAGTCTTAACTAATTGCAAGTTGGTCAGACTAGTTAAGACAGCCTTAACTTGCTGTTTATGCAGCTGCACCCATATGTTCATTAGGCAAACAAAAACACCAGATATTTAACTTGAGAAACTAACTGAGCGTTCATGTCTGTTTTGAGTTTTTGTCACGTTGTCTTAGCTTATTTTTACAGATCTTCTTGTCTGTCTCTTTAACTTTTTGTTTCCACATCAAGGCCTTGACTGAGAAAAGGGAGATCAACTCTAACCCTCCACAATGAATCACTCTGAGGACGAGGACACTGCCTCGAAAAGAGGTTTCTGCAGGGAGAGAAAAGAGGATGGTTATCAGAACCAGATACTCAGAGCAGCATCTCCAGAGCCCAGCTGTGTTTCAGTGTTGAGTGATCAGTCCATGAGGCAGCCTTCTGTGTTGAGAGATGGAGCAGTGACCTCTGACCCCAGGTACAGTAAAGAACACACCTTTCAAGCTAAATGATATGACATAGTCAGTTATTGGCACAAAGGTTTAATAGACAAACAGCAGACGGTCTTCCTCTTTTGTTTGTGTTTGTTCAGCCTCACCAGTTTAAAAAGACCCAGAGCAGCATCTCCAGAGCCCAGCTGTGTGTCAGTAAAGAGTGACCAGTCCATGTTGGAGCCCCTAGAACTCAGTGGTGGAACAGTGACCTCTGAGCTCAGGTATAGTAAGAAAGCCACTTGTGCAGTTGACAGTTTTTTTAATCAGTTTTTATGTAACTT
This sequence comes from Ambastaia sidthimunki, assembly GCA_036877625.1. NCBI lineage: Eukaryota > Metazoa > Chordata > Actinopteri > Cypriniformes > Botiidae > Ambastaia > Ambastaia sidthimunki. Next base: position 8,851 of record JAZGTK010011940.1, read on the forward strand.
ATATTGAATTCAATATATGCCCTACAACACTACCCAGTGTTTCCTAACCTTAACCAGGTTCAAGAAACCCAGAGCAGCATCACCTGTCAGTGTGTCAGTGAAGAGTGATCAATCTATGAGGCAACCGCCTGTATTCAGTGATGAAGCAGCAACCTTTGACCCCTGGTTAGTAGAAACATTATAGTTGATTTACTTGAATATTCTACAACACTCAAGGACTCATTAGTCTATCTGTAGACAGTTTTTTTCAACAAGATGCTAAATAAATTAGACCATTGCGTCTGTTAAACCATTTCAAGCTTTTAATGATTCTGTGAAGAAAAGCTTAACATAAATTTTGTGTTTTGCATTTATATAACATGCTCATCTGTTTGTCTCAACAGTATTTATGAGCTTGTGCAAAACAAAGTGTCAGCCAGAGTGACTTAGTACTACAATGAGTAAGACACCATAATATATAAAATTGTCTTTCTCCTTACTGGACTGTTTTGGTAGTAGACTGTGTTTATGAACAGGAAGTGTGAGAAAAATCAGGTTATTTCTGGTTGTTGTTTGGTACGTTACAATGTGTTTAACAGGTTAGAATGTCCAGGTTGATTGTTCTCATGTGAATAATTATCTTAGAAACTTAAAGGGGTCATGAATTGCATTTTAATTTTATAATCTTTGATGTCTACTTATGATGCAAGATTTTTACAGCATAAAATGGTGGACAGGACAATGACATGGAAGTAGCCGATAGTCTGTCTTGCTTTGCATTATGATGTCAGATTAAGATGATGTATCTGACATGAACCATTTTGGCAGCTTGCTTTCAGTGAAAGCTTTTGAACTAATGAGGAAATTTTGAGTTCTGAAACTTACAGGATGTTTTTATAATACAATATCTGTTTATGTCAAAAGATCAAGGAAGAATCACTTTGCTGATGTGTTACAAGAAAGACAGGTTTCCTTTGAGATCCAAAAACATGATACTAGCAAGTCATAATTGACTTTGATGAGTAAGTTAAAGCCAGTTGACCAGTAACTTTGAGAAAATAATTGGCATTAGTTGTGCCTCATGCCTCTCTTCCAGTCCGTACCCTGGCTGAAGGCCGTAGATGAAGGGATACACAAGGAGAGGTGGTCATTTACCACACTAGAATAACTCATGATGCACTCTCATGATCATATTGTTCTCATAACTGTCACTGTCAGTTCAGACCAGCAGACACACACACTGCTGGAGGAGACTGCAGGCCTGCAGCAGGATTCTCACCAACCAGTGGAAGATGTTCTGCAGAGAGTCAAAGAGCAACACAAAACCAGCATGAAGAACAAGTATGAGAGTCTGTTTGAGGGAATCAAACTACAGGAGAATCAAACCCTCCTGAACAGGATTTACACACAGCTGTACATCATAGAGGGAGAGAGTGAAGGAGT
>JAZGTK010011941.1:0-15243 GCA_036877625.1 Ambastaia sidthimunki
TGCGGGCCGTATTTGAAGACGTTGCGGGCCGTATTTGAAGACGCTGCGGGCCGTATACGCCAGTTGTCCATCCCTGCCTTACACGAAACAGTGTTTCTGGTCATTGGCAGCTTGCACAGATGACACGTCAATCTTCTGTAGCTCCGCCCATGGGCGTGTGTACTGCGGCCCGCTGCTGACCTGCGCGTTTCATGCAGTCCTCCTCATCATCATCCGCATCGTAGTCGCGCATTTGCTGCAGGATGGATCGTGGATATTCTTCAGGCAAGTGTTTTTAATTATTTAATCATCAGCGGCGTGTTTCTTGACATCATTTTAAAAATATTTTTTATCAATTACTGTTGAACCCAACCCCTATTGTCATTGTTTGCTGGAGGAAACGCTGATGTTACGCGGTGATCTGTTTCTTGGGAAATGAAAACATTACAGTGGTTTCACTTTAGTGTTTATTATTAAACAGATTGCATACAGTTGTGTATTCACCAGTAACTGTATTTGGCTGATGTTTGAACGAAGGCGAGACTCCTCCCCGCTGCTGCTTCGCGTCATTGTGAATCGACAGAGACTAATCGTCTTAATTTCTCGCCACATTTGCATTAAGTAAAACCGAAATCATTTAAAGTGTGAAATAAAGGCGTTTTGATGGCGTAAAAACAGCTGCCGTGTCTCGTCTGTTAATGTTCGATTAATTGATGGGACATGAGTTGCTGATGAGGTTAAAGCAGATTATACGGGCACTTAAGTAGCAGGTTTTTTATATAGCCCTCTGGCCTACGTTTTGTGCTCGGTTACCTTTGAGGTCATCTGTGCTTAATGAGAGTAGATAAACTCATTAAAATGTGCACTGTTTCTCTTCTGAGAAAACAGCATAAAAGACGTCGTCATCGCGTGCTGTTTTCTGCTTGTTTTTATTGAGGTTATTTATATGTTTTTGAACACTTCAGGCTTCTCAGGTTGGGGAGTGCACTTACCTTTATTTATCTAGAAAGACTAAAGTGAGGAAAACTAAACTAGGAATGTCAAGATACCAAAACTTTAGTAGTTAGTAGTACTGATACCACAAAAAAATAGCTGCAAGCATCAATTACAGGGTCATGCCCAAAAAGGGCACCTTAAGGGCATCTTATAATGACATTTTGAAAATCAGTATAAAAGCACTTCAGGGTCCATTCATCTTCAAATGACAATTTGTGTTTTAAAAAACACATTAAAATTGATTAACTTTTGTCACCAAATTTCTGAGGTGAACAAGATGTGCTAGTGATGACATGTACCAAGTTTCCAAGTTTTGTGAAAATACAACCTCAAGCCTTATTGGTGTGCTCACCTTAGAATTAGTGACGTGGTATACGAGAATCGTTTCATCAGCTAGCAATTCTAGTCCTATGAACGTCACATTTGCAGTCAAAATTTGAAATACAAATGGTCAGAATGTTTTTATTAACAATATACTGAACTATCTGTTACTTTCCTAAACCCCTAAAGATAGAATTCAGACATCCGAAAAATATCATTTATATACATGCTTTTGTTTCAGATGAGGAAAATACATATGTAAATGTGTTACAGGGGGTTACAAAAAAAGCAAGTTTTGGGGAGAGGACGTGCTTTGTATGAATTCTGTGAATTAAAATGAAGAAACCAGAAGCAATAATACCCCCTGCTGGTGCTTGGCAGCTGACCCCCCTCATGCTTCCCATCTTCTTGGTCTAGGGTGAAGCTTTCATATGTAAATAGCTATACTGTGAGCTATACAAATGCAAACCCGGGTAGTTGCAGGACCTACTCGCTGATCAAGAGGTGGCACTTTCGTAAATACTCCAATGTAAAGAAAATCTGGTATGAAGAGATCAGTCTTAGTTAAATTATAGACTATTAAATTGTATTTTGAATTGAGCTTTGTCTTAGGCAAGTAAGGATGCAAGACTCATTAATATGAGTGCCACTAGAAAAAACGTGCAGAGTGAATTAGATAAGTCCTTGAGGGTTTATACAGTAAAAGTAACAAGTTCAAATACAGTAAGAACGACAGCAGTGTAAATCCCCATAGTGTTCTTGTACTATTTAATTGACAATTAATAATGTTATTTAAAATGTAGTATTAGGATAAAACAATTTCTAAAGATATTCTGATATTCTGTAAGAGATCATAGCAATGTATACGTAAGTAATCTAAGGGCAACATCATGTTGTGGCAAATGTGGGGCGATTTCATATGAAGCGTCTGTAAGCGTCTGTCTGAGTTAGCGTTTACAGTTTGTATATTATGTTACTATGACTTGAGCCTCACCTTTGAACTCTTTAATTAGATTGGGGTGCCTGTCTTTTGGGTGGTTTGGTGTTTCCTTCTTTGGTTTAAACTGCACAGTGACATTGTTTGCATAATTTCATATTTTACTCTTAGTACCTTTCTTGCCAATGGGTTTGGGCAGGGCTAAACTTGTCGCCATCTTCCATGTGCTTCTTTACCCTTTGGGGACCAACTGAAATGCTTTTTTTATGTGCTGCCCCCATCAGTTCTGGAAGAATGGCAGCTTCGCTACCTTTGATACCACAGATACTCACGTTACTGTAGATAATCAAATACCGTCAGGATTTTAAAATGTTGACACCAACGTATTGATTCTCGTGACATTCTTAAACTAAATGCAAATGATTTCTGCTTTACTGTTGAGTGAAAATACTGCAGAAATTTGAAATTTTTGTGTGTTTTGTGTGGTCTGTATTCTTCTTTAACCTTAGGATCAGGCAGTTATGACCTGTATGGCTATAAGACCAGTAGAGGGGGCTTTGGAGGAGGTGGTTATGGAGGTAGCGACTGGACAAAGAGGGGTTTGTCTGGAGGATCTCTGCTGTCCTCTACAGGGTCAAATGCAGATGAGGTCATTGCCAAGATCAACCAGCGTCTGGACATGTTGACACAGCTGGAGGGGGGCTTGAAGAACGGCATTCGGGGTGACAGGTAACGCATAAAACACTCAGGTTAACTAGGGCACACCTCCATAACCGAACTTACTTGGCCTTTCAGGCCTATTGCATTGGAGTCATGAGATCATATAGTTAAGTCTAAAACTTGTGCAAGGTCTAATATAACTGGAAGATGTTACGTTAAAATGTAAGAGACAACAGTTACTGCGGGGATTTAGTTAGAGTAGATTTAGTGTGTGTAATCTGGAGAAAACTGGGAGATTTCATCTGTAGATAGAACTGATATTGATCTAATCAGGAACTTTGTGATTAGCACCTGTTTGAAACTGAGCTTGTTTGTAATGAATGAATCTGTTTATTGTTCTTTCCTGGTTGAGTATCATTTTATTTGATTTTGTGTGAATGTTGTATAATGTACTCAGGTTGCAGACAGTTCTTCTTGTTTTTTTTTTGATGTAAACCAATGAGGCAGTGTAGCAAGACATTCATGCTTTGTGTACCTTTAAAATCTAGTGTACCTGTTTCTCTACTGTTTGTTGATGTGGAAGTCACACCAGATTTGGTTACTGTGTTCTAGAGGGCGTTGTTGTCATTACTGAAACGCAAAGAGAACATTGTTGAAACCACACAATCCATTTTCTCCCAGCAACACCTGATTGATTGAACTGACTCAAGTAATGCTAATCGTGCCCTCACAAACCCCTGAGGATCTTCCAATGTTTCCCTTCCTGTCACTGCCATATTGGTTTCTTCCAAACCACATCAGTACTTTGTCAAGGCCAAATGTGATTTTTGGCTTTTTTTTGGCTGTGCAACCATCGTTTTAAAGCTTTTCCACAGCCTCACAGCTAATACTGCCCTCAATGCACCTGCAACTATTGTCTATTGACTGGCCAATGAGAAACAGGGCTGTGGAATGGCTTGAATGAGTAATAATCAGTTTTTTAGTGCACATTGTCACCCGTCTTACATGTATTTGAATAATACAAACTTTGCTTGTAACATCATCTGAGAAATGATGAGAATACAGCTGACGCCTAAAAGGTGGTCACTGCTTGACCTTTGCTCTGCGCCTCCCTCCCTCTGCAGGTTTGACCAATACGAGTCTTTTGACTCGCGCCCTGCCTCCCTCGGCCCCCAAGATCTCTACAGATCCAGTAACTTTGGTTACAGTGACTCCCAGGGTGACATGATGGCCCAGCGTGGAGGTGTGGGCCATGGGGTCACGGGCAGAGCACAGGGGGGCAGCGGTGGCTTTGACAGCTCCGCCTCTGCCTTCGGATCTGCCAAAATGCGGCTGACTCGAGACGCCTTCTCAGGCTCCGGCTGGGGGGCAGGGCAGAAATCCCAGCACAGGGGAGGAGCGGCCGGGGGTCGCGGCTTCGACCGCAGACAGGACTCCTCTGGGGGTAGAGGAAGCGGGTGGGGTGGAGGCCAGGGCCACTTCCCCGCAGGGCGAGGAAAGCTGCCCTCACTTCTGGCCAATCGCATGTACCCCGACAGCGGGGCCTTCCAGCCCCAGGACTTCTCTTCACGGAACTTTGGAGGGGGCCCAAGGGCCAACCAACAGCGAGGACGCAAGAGACCTCTTAACCGAGTAAGTACCTTGCACTCCCTGCCATTGGGCCGAGGGAGCTGAGAGACCACTGTTCACCCCTGCATGTAGGTTAAATTCCAGGCCAATCTGCACCCACCCTCAAGGAGAAGTGATCTCCACAGCCCCAGTTTGCAGCTGCTTCCAATTGGGCCTTTTGGGTCTTGATTTGTTTTTGCCAGTTACTCGGATAAACCCAGCACAGAATTAGGGAACACAACAAAAGGATAATTGAAAAGTGTCTGATTAAATGACCCACAATGCCTCAGATCTGATGGTGTGTCTGTGATAATATAAATATACTGTCAGGTATATTGTATGTGTGTTAGTTCATTCATAAATACTCAAGAATTCTGTCATTACTCTCACTTGTTGTTTAACAAGCTCAAAGGTAGATGCTCTTAAATCACTCTTGCTTTTCCAAAAGAATTGAAAATGGATCAGATGTGAAAATTAGAATCTGTTGTGTTTGGTCTTGATAACATCTGCGATTGATGTGCAGATCTGATTAGGTTCAAATGAACGAGATTTGTGATGTAGTAAATACACACTTTTGTTTGACTTTTAGAGGAATGATGTTCTACAGACTGCTCTTGTTTCTGAGCTAGTCTGTATCTGTCTGGACATTCAAACTCCCCTTCTTTATTCCTCGTAAGAAAGTCCAGCAGGTTGTGGTGACATTATGGTGAGTCAATGACAGAATTGTCATTTGAAGATTAATGGACCCTGAAGATTTGTCAGGGCAGGTCTGTTTTGGTTAGGTGTAGTGAAGTGTGTTTCTGAATGGCTGTGTGATGCTATGTTTGTATTGTCCTTGTACCACCAGCAGCAGGTGAGGTCTCAGCGAGAAGGACAGAAGAAAAGGAAACAGAGTCCAGGTGCCTCAGATGAGCCTAAGTTAAAGATGGGCAAAACCGATAGTGCGGGAGACAAAACAGCCCACGGTACGAAGCCACATGTGTCCCTTTGACAGTGTCACGCTATGTCCTGGACCATTTGTGCACAAGTAGTTTTGTTAAAGATGTGCATTGATGTTTTAGAGGCAGCGAGCGAAGAACAGAAGCGAGAGTCTGAGGAGGTGAAGACAACAGCTGTGAGTCTGATAAAAAATTCTGCTCTTTTGAAAGCTTTTTTTTTTTTAATGCCATGTTTATGTTCAGAATGTAACATTAAAACTTCTGTCTGCTCTACAGGACTCTAAACCAGGTGACGGTGAAAAAACTGTTGGTATGTTTGAGTTTGACTTCTTAGTGTCCTTCTTCTTGTGGCAGAGCATCTCTTCTAGTTTCTCTCTCTCATGTCCACCTCTCTCTTCAGCTTCATCCAGTCAGGAGGAATCTCAGACCACGACAAAGGGAAGACAGACTTCGCCCTCTGTGTCCAAAGTCAGGAGGAGGAGGGGCTTCTTTGAAAGGTCTGGGGTCAGAGTCTCTGCTCACAGGTCAGAATGCCCATCCGTCTCTGTTGAATGCAGGTTTTCTCAGAGGCGTGTTTGTAGCTTACTACTTATGTTCTTCAGGGTGACGTTTGCTTGTTCCATCTGCAAGTTTCGCTCATTGTACAGTGAGGACATGGCCGGCCACCTGGAGAGCAAGTTCCACAAAGATCACTTCAAGTATTTGGTCAGTCAGCTGTCAAAGCCCACCACTGACTTTCTGCAGGTATAGGTGCTTTACTTTAAATGCTTGAACTGGTAAATTTCTTCTAGAACTGTGGACTTTGTGTGTTCAGATGATGTGTTTGTGTCTGTGTTTGTTCATAGGTGTATTTGAATAATAAGTTCAAGAAGACTGAGCAGAGGGTAAGTCAGATGGAAAATCATAGCGCCACCCTCTGCCAGTTGTTCAAAGAGCAGGACCTGACACGAGGTGAGTCTCAACACCAAACACCAAATAGATCTTATATGTTAGGACCAAATATTGGAAGAAGTGCTTCCTCCATAGGCAGTCGTTTGTCTGCTTTTTTATTGTGCTGTTCTCATGATGTCATTTTGTGTGTGTGTGTGTGTGTGTAGATATCGGTATGGAGCACTTCCTGAAAAAGGTTGAGGCGGCTCACTGTGCAGCTTGTGATGTCTTCATCCCCATGCAGCTCCCTCTGATTCAGAAACACCTCAAATCACACGACCACAATTACAATCGCAAGGTACCACACACAGCCATCCGGCTGAAACATCTCCAGCTGAAGTGAAGGTGCTGAATGTCTGTTGACCTCTGGACGTTTACTCTTTTGTCTCAGGGTATGATGGAGCAGTCCAAGAGAGCCAGTCTGTCTGTGGCTCGTAGCATTCTCAATCACAAGGTCATCGGCAAGAAACTGGAGAGCTACCTTAAGGTTTGTGTATGTCTCATGTTCTTTAGACATTTTTTTTGTTTGCTTCTTCTGTAACCGTATCTGTAACTTTATCTGACCAGCACAAGTCCAGTGTTTTAAGAAGTTTAGTTCCTAAGATCATTCAATATATTGTTTGTGATTTTTTTTTTTTTTTTGAGAAGTTGTTTGATTTGTACATGTATAAAAGTTAAGTTTGTTGTTTTCAGGGTGAAAACCCATTTCACGGTAACCAGGACTATCAGGACCCTGAGGACTCAATGGTGATGGAGGTGTCAGAGGTGGATCTCAGTGCTGAAAGCCCGAAGGAGGTGAAACCAGAAGAGGAGGGCCATGCCCATGAAGAGGCGGGGACTGCAAAGGTGGAGCCAGCAGCAGAAGGCATTGGAAATGAGGAGGGGCATGAAAAGGAAATGAGGATGGAAATTGGCGAAGCAGGCGAGGAGGGGGAAGTAGAGGGTGAGAAGGAAGAGGCCAAGCTCAACAACCACAACGTGGTGGGAGGGGTGACCGGATGTTCTGAGATTGTAGCAGCTGAGTAACAGCAAACACCACATCCAGGATCAGCAGGAGTTCAATTAATACATTAATTAGTGCATATTTAAAAAATCAGTTCTAGATCCAAATCTAATGGAAAGTCATAATTGCTTTTGGGTGAGATCAAAAATCCCAAAATGTTCTTTGCAGCCTGTGGACTAGTCGGACTAAAGTCCCGTCTTTTGTTCAGCCACAGGATTGCCCACAATGCTTGTGCTGTTCATGATCCTTTTGTATGATTAAGTGACGTGGGTCTATAGGCTTCATTATACATATGTAACCTGTATGAGCCTTTGATATCATTTTAAAGGCCAGCAGAACTTTGGTGTTTAAATGAGTTTGTCTATTGTAAACCTTTGACAGGTTGTGATAAATTTAATTTCTTGCTTTTATGACCTGTATTTTTTTTGTGGATGTTGCAGTTTAACGAGATTACGAGTGACCGAGATTATTGTATGGTTTGTCAATTTGTTTCTCTTGTGTATGAAATAAATGTCTGTGAAGTTATTTGTTTGTGATGGTGATTTTTTTTTTTAGGCTCAATCGTCTAGATCACTGATTATCAAAGGGTGTACTGGTACGCGGTAAGCAGAGGAATCACTGAATTAAATATAAATTAATGTTCAAAGACTTTTAAAAACCATTTTGGTGGTACTTAGAGAGCCAAAAATTTTCTGAGGTGGTACTTGGTGTAAAAAGTTTAAGATCCACTGATCTAGATATATTACACATCCTGGGTTTTAATCCAGTTTACCACTCGCACTAGGTGTCACTAAATCTCTCTTAAACTGGAAAATGTCAATTTTCCAATCAGTTTTCTAAAAGTCCTGGTTTACGATATTATCAGAAAAATTTAAATCGTTTAGATGGAGAGCATGAGTTTCAGTCATATCTCAGACACAAAACTCAGATCTTTAGATTCATGACATAGTACCAAAAGTACTACATGATTAGTGTTTTACTTTAAGTTAATTTTACACTGTACCATGGTCCTACCATCTGATTTTGCCACAATTACCTAGATGTAGGCACTACACTGAGGAACTAGCCATATCTGAACAAAAATATTTCTGATAAAACATTGTTTTAAATTATTAACCTAATATTATTTACATTTATTCATTTGGCAGACGCTTTTATCCAAAGCAACTTACAGTGAATTCAATGTATACATTTTTTTTGCATTCTACCAGTTGAGCTACAGGAATACTTATTAAACTAACAGAAAAGCATTAATTTCAATCTTAGTTTGTCATAACGTAGCAGACAATAACTGAACCAAAATGTTCTACGTACACACACACACACACACACACACACACACACACATATATTGACCAGCGGAGGGAACAGCAGAGAGACCATGAATCAGTCTCTCTCTCTCTCTCTCTCTCTCTCTCTCTGTCAACATTCAAAAAAGCTTTATTGGCATAATAAAAAGATTTTTTTACATTGACAAAGCATAGAAACATTAAATATAAACATTTTCACACAAATACACAATAAGAGTATATAAGAGTATAAGTAAATGACTCTCTCTCTCTCTCTCACACACACACACCCCCTTATACACACACACTTGTTTCATTTATAAATAATGTTTTTAGAGGGGTTTTCTTTGTTGTAGTCATTATAATGTATGTAAAGTATACATGAATAATGTGAAGTCAATGTGAGTCTATGTCCTCTTGTGTTGTGGACTGACTGAAGCAGTTTTATGAATTTTCAGTTTTATTTATATAGCGCTTTTTACAATGTTACATTGCTTCAAAGCAGCAGTGTAAATGAATGTCATGGTGTGTGATTACTGGAGCCGCAGGAGTATCTGTTACAACACACGGTGTTATTGTGTTATTATGTGTTGTTTTGCATTCTTTACAATAGTGTGTGTGTGTGTGTGTGCGCGCGCGCGCGTGCCTGTAAAGAATGTGTATCTAGCATTCAGTGTGATTGGTGTAATTTCTCATGGGTAAATGATGAAAAATCCAACAACAATCTCTTTCTTTGGTCTCTTATAAAATCATGCTTTGCTTTAAATGTAGTAAAGTCAACAGGTTTGTGTAAAGGTTTAGGGGCTCGGTTTTGTAAATAGCACGATCTCAGTCTGAAAACTGTGTGCATTGTGTTTATGACAGAGAGGACTTCACTATGGGTGAAGCTATGGGTGTGTGTGTTTTTATTTGAGTGGGGGCGAGATTTTCGGCCTGCTCCCTAAATTTATACCAGATGACAGTAAACTGCTCCATATGACACACACACCCTCAGGCTGACATGATGTGTGTTGACGAGAGAGTTTTATAAACATTTCAGAATATGTATACAGAAACGTTTACAGAAACTTTCAAAACTCAATATTTTTGATTAAAGTGTATATTAACAAATAATCAAAAGCTTCAATAACATTGAAACTTTTTTTGTATTGTTTATGCTTAATAACGCTCAATATATAAGAATAACATGACGTTTGTAAATAGCTTCTTAAATAGATTTCACGTTTGTTTTCAAATGGACATTTGTAAAGTTTTATGTGCGTTTTTCGCTTCTCATTGGTCAGTCACATCACCTGTATCCAATCAGCTGCGTCCTCGGGAAGCGTGAGCTCATCCCCGGCCACGCCCTCCAGCAGCAGGAGAGTCTCACAGGTGAGTGAGCGCACTCGGGCAGGAAGCGGGCACACGCAGGGTTCGGGAGCGCGCCCTCAGCGCAGCGGTCGAGAACGAAGCGACGCGAGATGATCAGAGATTCAAACTGAGCGTCACATTCAGCGCGTTACTGAGTCTCCAAAAGACATGAGAAGATCGAGAAGACCCGGAGCGCTGATCTGAGGAAACTTCTGAGGAGTTCAGGTCAGTTTTAGTGTGTGCTTTGTAGTTTTTGTGACGTTGCTCAGTCAGTGCCAGCGTAAGCGTGTGTTTGGCCTTTATGAGTTTGTTTGTTGTGTAGTTGTACAGTGTGAATGTTTTTAAGCGTTCAGGCGGCGCACCCAGTTCACTGTTCCTGGATCTTATCACACACACCCTGACTGTCTGAGAACACATAAAAAAGGGGATTTATTTTTCGTTTAAACCTGAAGCAAAGAAAAGGGAAAAGAAAATGGATTAGGTGGGGACTTTGGAATCTCTTCAGTTGTTTCTTCAAATGCTTCAGCTACTGTCTGAGCACTTTGGGTTTGTAATAATTTTGTATTAAATAAGGAAGGACTGTAAAGTATTTTCACTAATGGACACTGTTTGAACCTGACTCTGTGTGCGTGTAATACATTTGTATGCTGCTATTCATGAGCTGATGAAAGAGGTTCATCACAATTTAAGACAGATGTAATGAAATACACAGTTACTTGGTTAAAGAGATTTTAGCCTGGTTTCACAGGCAAGGTGTAGCCTAGCCCCAGACAAAAGTGCCGGTTTGAGCCATCGTAACTGAAAGCAATATGCACTGACATTCCTTAAAATATATCAGTGTCATTGTTTTGGCACAAGATGTAGACTAGTAATGTTAAAAAAAAAACATTATTTCAGAGCACTTCTTTTTCCAGTTTGGTGTGAGGGCCCCATTGGAACTGCACCATTGAAAACTCATGGAAGTCTGCATACATGTCAGTCTGGCAAAATAGCTCTATAGTGCCACCTACAAACTTGAAATAAAGCCTCTATCTAAACCTATGAACCAGAAAGAACTTGTTGAGAGGTTAGGTATGCTCAAACTTCACACCAGCATCCCCAACATGCACCAAGATGTGAGGGCCAATAAATGCTGTATGCAGCTTTAATTTGAATCATTTCTGGAGCTACCATGAGTCTAAATATGCAGTATCACAGCTAAGTTTCATGCCTCTTAGGGCATTGTGGGGGGTCTCGGTATGCATGTGTATTTGGCTTTCATTACAATGTATGTCGATTTTGCTTTTGTAAAAATATTTAAAAATTCAAAAAGTTGAATTGTTGAAAAAGTCTGTTACTGGTTATCCAGCTTACTTCTGTAGACAAATGTGTACCCAGCTGTAGTAGGTACATAACTACACACACAGGAAACACAGGAGAGTATGTGCAACCTGTTTTATCTGTTTACTTCATCTGTGCATCTGAGCACTTGTAGGATTTACCACAGACACATTTCTTACATTTAACAGATGCTTGTATACGACTTGTAGTCTACTGCATTCAGGTCAAGAACTCGTGACCTTGGCAATGCTAACACCATGTTCCACTACAGGAACACAGGAATGAACAAAACTTTACACAAATGAACGTTAATTTGATATTCTGCACAGATTACAGGGACAATAAGTGTAGCAATGAAACTTGACAGAGAGGGGAGGCTGTTAAAGGGTGTGTCTGTTTTTATAATGACACTTAAACTCATACCTCAAGGGTTTTGAGGTTCCCTTTGCTCTGTTAATACGGACATACACACATGTTTGTGAATGTTTTAAAAAGATTATCACAAAAACAATTGTAATGTGCGTTGTGTAAAGTTTCTCCATTCGCGTTTGCTCTGCGTTTTGTTCTCTGTGGTCTTACTGAAATGTTTCTGTCTGTTTGGTTTTATGGTTGATCACACTTCCTGTCTTTGGCTCAGGTTGTAATCTGATACTTTCCAACAGTTTGAGTGTGTTTTTATCACTCTCTGAAGGGTCTTCATTTACTGCAGTTATTCTTCCAAAAACTAAATGCACCCACTTTATTTGAATGACATTTGCTCCCTCAGTTCTAATTGTGCTGTGGTTCAGTGACAGGATGTACACTGCTAAGGTGTTTTGAGTGTTTGTAACACACTAGCTAGAGCCCGTCCGTAGGTCTCTGTGGCTGTGTTGGCGCCACCCACAATTCCCTTTCGTTTTCAAGTCTGATTTTCTGATAGACTTTTCCAACCTTAAAAGTGATGAAATCTGTTCTAATATGTTAAATGTCAGCACAATGCTAATTTGGCTGACACGTATCATCAGTTCATCAAAGGTTTCTTTAGAATGCAGTTTACAATGTAATGCAAGTATGCATTGTTTAATGCAAGTTAACATGCAGTTTACAGTTCTGTCACGGCAAAGCCGCTGTTCTGATTTAATGACAGATGTTTGGTAGAAACTCATGCTGCTATGAAATACCAGTTCCGTTGTGCATGTATTATACGCGAAAGCATTATTTGATTGATGTTTTGTTGAAGTTTTCCAGACTCTTAATTTCACTTCCACACTCTGACAAAGCAAGCACCCTGTCTTCTTGGATGGAAATTTGACAAAATGAGGGGAGATGTTTGACTGTGTGGATGTTGCATCAGAGGTTTGTGAGATGATAGCAGACAGTTACTGGAAATTATCTGCTTTGGCAGTAGATTGACTGCCACAGTGACCAATCAGGAAGAGACTGAAGGTTTGCAGAGAATGCCATTAGTTGCAGGGTTGTGGGGTGAAACGCTGGTCTTTTTCCATCTCAATGGGAAATGTTTTTGCTGGATTTCGGCTCAGGTCAGATTACTGTGCACGTGTGTGTGTGTGTGTTGGATACAAGACTCATCAGTGTGCTTAGTTGAATATTGTATGTAATTTCAGGTTGTTTTAATGATTGAAGAGTCCCACATACCAAAATAAAATATGCAAATTGTTATTGATGTAATGCAAATTGAATAATTTATTCATTTTGCATTTGTTGAACTGCTTTAGTTCCATTTGTTGAAACTGTAGTTTCGACTTTTATTTAAATTAAATAAAAAAATCATTGTTTTATAATGAAAATCAGTATTGCCAATGATAAGAATTAGAAACAATTGTAGTTGTATAGAATTTGCTTACACATTGTATAGAATTTGCTTAAAAATGTGATTAATAAAATTCACCTGTTTTCTTCATCCCACAGGGAAATTGATAATCTGGAGAACACTTGTGGTCAAAGCTCCATGTCTCAATGAGGAAACGACATCTCTGACTTGAGGACCCCACACCTTCTTTTCCACCTATCAGAGACTTTTGGTCCAACCCATAAAAACCTTGCACTTTCTTTAACATTCTAGGGTCTGCAATGGCTGTGAATGTTTGCCACTACAATGAGTCTGTAAAGTTCTTCTATGATCACAGCAAGAAGAACATTAGCGATACCTGGAGAACTAAAGATGTTGTGGTTGTCGCCCTCGGACTGATTGTCTGCTGTTTTGTGATCTTCGCCAACATCCTGGTGATGATGGCCATTTTCCTCAACCGCAGGTTCCATTACCCCATATACTACCTGCTGGGAAACCTGGCAGCTGCTGACCTTTTTTCCGGAATATCCTACATGTATCTGATGTTCCACACCGGCCCTTGGACCATCAAGCTAAACATATATCAGTGGTTTGTCCGACAGGTAAAGCAGTGATGGTGCTGGGAGATGGTTTGGGTGTTTAGGGGATGGTTATTATTATTGGGCTGTTAGATATGATATTAAACATACTGCAGGTTGGAAACAGCTGAAGAAACCAAGACTGTGTGTGTACATGTAATGAAGCATTGACTGTGATGTAGTCATGCAATCGAAACTTAACCCTAAGTTTGACTTCAGGTGCACAGCATTTATATTTACTGTAATAGTCCCACCCTAAAACTTAAAATCAACATGATCTCTGTCTAACTGACTGTAGTTACTTTCTTAAAACGCTTTCCTAGTCTTATGTATAATTTATGAGTGCATGTTAAGAAAAGATTTAGAGGAAGATTTAGATATTTGCAGAGGAATCAGAGGACATTGTGAGTAAAGTGTTCAGTAGCTGTTCTCAGCAGGTATCAGAGACTGTGTGAACATATTTATTCCTGTATAATGTATCATGAGGGCATTTAGTTCTTGCAAAAAACAAGATTCAACCTCGGTGTGACCTTCTGCTTTTCACAAAATGTACTTTGTCCCTCAGTGTCAAAAATACAAAGAAACAAAATGAATGTTTTCTGAGACAACCATCTAGTTTCACCCTGAGCTTCAATCACAGCCTGCCAGAAAAACATATCGACTGAATACAAAATATCCACATTGATATAAACTACACAGTAACTCAATTAAATACAATATTTTAAATACTGTTTTGTTTTTCTGGTGTTGTTAGTAACAGAAAATCAGAATTAGTTGGTTTTGACTAAATATCAGCAGAATGACTTACAATGAAAGAAAGCCATGACTTTGTTGACATCATAGCAGGTGAAACGTGATCAAGACACTCAGGCTCATGAATAACTTCATAAATGTTTTCATAAATGTCTGATGGATAGTTAAAGCTACAATCCATGACCTTTCCTTCTTTGTCATTATCTCCGTGTAAAACGCAATTGTGACGTGGCCAAAAGTCACGTTTCCTAGGAAAGTGAACTGACGGCTCAAATTAGAAATCATTGTTCAAATCAATTTTATTTATAGTGCTTTTATGGGAGTAAGGTAAGGATCTGTTAGGATCTGTTATGTACTTGCTCAATAACTGATTTTTGTTCTGTCTCTCAGGGTCTGATAGACACGAGTCTGACAGCATCTGTGATCAATCTGATGGCTATAGCTCTGGAGAGACATCAGACCATTTTYACCATGCAGCTGCACAGTAAAATGACCAACCACAGAGTTGTGCTGCTCATTATCGGCATCTGGCTCATCGCCATAGTGATGGGCTTGGTGCCTACTATGGGATGGAACTGTCTGTGCAACATCAAGCAGTGCTCGCAGATGGCGCCGCTGTACAGCCGCAGTTACCTGATTTTCTGGGCCGTGCTGAACCTCTTGACGTTTATGGTCATGGTGGCCGTCTACACTCGTATCTTCGTCTACGTCCGGCGCAAGAACAACCGGATGAGCCAGCACACCTCTCAGGTGAAGCACAGGGAGACGGTCGTCAACCTCATGAAAACTGTC
>JAZGTK010011943.1:0-15241 GCA_036877625.1 Ambastaia sidthimunki
TTCTAATCTGTCCCTTGATAAGTAGTTTGTAGATAACTGTTGTGCTTGTATGTTTGAGGTAGTCTCACAGAGTGGTGCGGATAAGCCTCATGATCCGCTGGTACAGCTGCTGAACAACTGACACCATATTCCTGCAACATACATGACAAAAAAAGACATTTTAGCTATCAAAAATGATGAGTTATTACTTTTTAAGTTATTCCCGTTATTTACATATCAGATTTTCACTGCACAATTATCATAGCCAAAATAATTCACAGTAACAAAACTATCATGATATCTGTTGAAAATGTAAAAAATAACTAAATAAATAATGCTCAGTCAAATTCATATAATATTTTTTTAATTTGTGTTTTCTCTTTTTTGGCCAATAAATCACACTCAAAATTTATGAGTAAGGATTGAGTCAGGGAAGGTTCATAACCTTCATGGCTCTTAAGGTAAAATGTTAAACAGGTGCAATAGCAAGACCCACTATGTTGGGCTGTCAACCAGACATCCACCTGGAACTGATTTACAATTTTATCATATGTGTAATATTTACATTAAATCAACCATCATGGTTATTAGTTATTTTTTTTATTAATTTTATTTTATTGTTATTGTCAGATCTATATATACACCCCTAGGACAGATATTGAAATTTAAAACTCAGTGGTTCAGTAGTTAATCTGTGGCCTTTACGATTTTTCTTTAAAGACCATTCATGCTAAATTCTGAGAAACACCCTTTGTTTACAAAAGGTGTGTACACAAACAAAAAGTGAAATGCCCGGAAAAAATCACCCAGTACAACATTTTAGGGCTTTTGTTTAATAAATGTTTCATTAAAAAAACTTTGTGAAACTTCCAAGACTTACATAATGAAAAACACACATCAACAACTCACCGTGCACCATGTGAGAAACAGTTATTTCTGTCTGGGTGAAGGCAGAAGAGGGACGCCACACAATAAACACAGCACAACAGCATGGAAAGTAGTCTCCTTTTTAAAGACATCCTCAGTCCAGTCCTCCAAACAATCTGACCACTGATTCACACTGAACTTCAGATATTCTTTTCGTAGAACTCAGATTATGGAAGTTGTTTCTTTACCCTGCTCAAGGTAAAGTAAAGATGGGCAGTGGTGGTCAGGGTAGGAGAGGGCACAGTTCAGAACAAACAGCATCTGTGGGCATTGTGTAGAATGAGCACAACAACTGCTGACCAAAAGCTGATTTCAATAGCAGTGAACAGTCTAGTAGGGATGAATAACATTGCCACATTGTTGGCTGGTGCGAGTCATGCTTTATTGTGTAGCACTGACCTAAAAACTCTTTGCTCAGTATGAAGAACTGTGTGCAGACTTTTGACAACCTCTAGTGTGAAGACACTGACTCAAATTTTCACATGACTCCAGAAGAAAACGGTGGAGGCTTCATTACTGCTGTAATAATTTTAGAGGTGAATCATGTAATGTATACAGTGTTTATGCTTCTTAAATTATAAATATATGTATTGCATATTGATGTACTACATATAATGTGCTGAGATTCCTAAAGTAAGCCATTTGTAGGCTGATTTCCCTTTGTGCAAAAAACTCTTTGTGGTGCTGTTAAAACATTGCTGTTGTTTGGGCATCCTGACCAGCCTGTCACAGGAAAATTGGCTTAACCAATGGAGTAAGTTTAGGGTGGAGCTATCTTTGTGACTAACAAGTATGTGGAAGTGGTCAGGAAAACCAGATATTAACCAGTAATTATTTTTACAATTCAATTTTATGGAATTGAAATTACAATATAATTGATTCATACTATAAACTAAAGAAAAGACAAGGACATTTTGGCTATCAAATTAAATGTAAGAGGTTTACATTAAATGAGAAATGTTTTGAATGTTATCTCACCCATAAACAATTCTGGTTATTCATTTTTTTCCTCACTCATGAGTAATCACATGACATTGAAGTCCGCCCACCTCTCAACTCAGTTTCTACACCCATCCCACTCTCTCCTTTTTTCTTAGTTTCTCTTCCCCTTTAATTTGTTCAAAGTTAATAAAGTGATCAATGGTTGAAGACCAATTCTGGACTGTGGAAAGACATCTCAGCCATCACAACCAACAAAATGGACAACAGAACGTCAGCTCATTTTTGGTTCTTACTGGGCTTTCATCCTGAAGCCAACGCAAAGTGTGTTGAGAAATGCTGAAAACAAGAATGACTGTCCCAGCTGGAATCTTTTATCTGGACAGTTTTTCTTCTGTTGGAAAATCTTCACTGAATGTTTTTGTATTTTCCCAGGATGATGAGAATAAACGTTTATTTGGATTTTCCCAGGATGATGAAAATGAATTTTAATCATCAATAAAGGACTTCATCTGCTTCTCATCACTGTATCAGGCAAGCGACACTCTTAAAAACTGACCTAGATCAGATAAGTCAAAAGTGTTCAGTTCTTTCTAAAAATCTTTTTAATAAAGACCTCAGGATGATGATACTATCATATATCAGCGTTGTTGTTGTATTTAAATAAAGTTAAAGTGTGTAATAAAAAAGTATTTTAAATTTGAAATCGGGTGCTTATAGATAGTCTTTTCCAGTAGGAAGTAAGCTCTTGAGAGACATTAATGGGACCTGGATGACAGCCAGACAGAACAAGGGTCGGATAAATGAAACCACAGCAGCAAAAGAGAGACAACATTTTACTTTGTCCCATGGGAGTGAAGAAAAATCTACAGCCTTTATCCATTTCCTCCTCTTAAAACTGTCAGTATCTTTGTCTGTTTATACTTAAATTCCTTTAAATTCTAAAATGAAATGAGACTTAAGAATGGCATAACTTTGATGTGGATCACAGCAAAAAAACGTGTGATGCAATGATGAACCTTTTCAACGTGACTCAAGGAACCTCCTTGGAAAATATACAGGAGAACCTCAGAGTGACATCAGCAAGTCCAACGCTCACAACTCCTGCCATGATTAAAAGAGTAGTAGTGATCATGGGCTACATTCTTAGCGTGGGATCCATTTTGATCATCTCCACCAACCTTCTAGTAGCCATAGCCCTGGTCCTGCTCATCCGCAAGAGGGGCTGCCAGAGCTGGTGCTTTGTCTTGAATTTAGCCATTGCTGACATCCTGGTGGGCGTGGCCATAACTGGCATTGCCACTGATGCTCTTAAAGGAAGGACGGCCTCCATGCATAAAGACATGTGCTTATTGCGTATGTCCTTCATCATTGCACCCTCTGCTGCCTCAATTCTCACCATGTTCCTTATCTCACTGGACCGCTACATGGCCATAAAGATGCCACTGAGATATTCACAGCTAATGAGCAAGAAGATGATTGCTGGCACTCTGGTGCTACTGTGGCTGATCTCCATGACGGTGGGCTTTTTGCCCTGTTTTGTGGAAGCAATGCAGCAGGAAGATTATGACAGGGTCTGCACGTTCTTCTTAGTCATCGAGCCCCAGAGCATCATTGTGATCTTCTGTGTTTTTTTCTTTCCTCTACTCTGTGTCTTCATCTATTTCTACATGGACATCCTGAAAATTGCCTGTGGCCACCAGCAGCGCATCCAAGCCAGGCAAGCGGGTTCGAGCTTTTTGCCGCCCAGCCGCTACTGGGGTCACGTAAAAGCACTGCGGACTGTTGCCGCACTGGTTGGTTGCTTCACACTCTGCTGGTGCCCTTTCTTTGTGGTCAGTATTGTGCAGGTTCTATGTCCAAAATGTAAACTTTATTACTTTTTGGAGAACCATCTCTGGCTGCTGGGACTCTCAAACTCCCTCATCAATCCGCTCGTCTATGCCTGCTGGCAACGGGAGGTGAGGAATCAGATCTGTGAGATCTTCACTCATATCAAAGTCAGGATGTGTTGCACAACACGCTTAGAGACATCAGACAGATCCCACAAAGACCACGTAACCCTCACTCAGGCGGGAAAATGTCATGCAAAGATGAAGCCAGTTGAATTAAATTATTGTGAGCCTGTCACAGTTCCTGAACAACATCCTGAAAAAAATTCCCAATAAAATGGGAATGTCCTATGAGTAAGACATAGGAAACTGATAGAAATTCAAATAGAAAACAGTTACATCACCTAATGGATATGGAGCCAAGAGTGTCTCGACGTAAAACACAGCAGATGGTACAGACGATGTGTTTGCTTTTCTTCCTTCCTGCACTTAACATATTACATTCAAAATAACCAAAGCACTTAGTTCATGTCCCATTTACAGTTTTTTATTATCAGTTGTAAAATATGACTTAGGATTAAATAAAACTCAAATGTATATTTAACAGTGTTTTATGCATTATCCAATATGTGCTTAAAGCATTTACCTGTTTCATCAAACGTAACCCATAGGTCTTATTTGTAATGTAATTATTAATATAATAATTGTATACAAGTGTTTTTACCTATTCACAGAAAAGGCTCTCATACTATATTATGAATTCACATAATGAAAAGGTGTTTGCCAAAAAAATCTAAATGTCACAAATGAAGTTTCTGGTTTGTTGATGAATCATGAATCAATAAGCAACCTTATCATTATCAAAGTATGTGAAGCCCTACAATGACAAAAGGGCAGTCAGTGGGACAGAACCACAAATTTAAAGAAATTATTTTAAATGTTTTTTCTTGAAGAAAATATACCTGGACACATTTGTGTGAAAAGCATAACCAGTAAAACATAACCAGTTTCATGTGTGCATTTATTTTATGAATAATATTGTATTGTTATTATAGATGTATTTTTATGATTTGCATGAATATGTGGGTAAATGTGTAATTATATGGTAAAGTTTTTTTTTTATATGGCAATAAAGTTTTTTATAATCTGATTATGAATAGGCCTACATCCTTGTATGTACTAGATTTGTACTAGATTTAGGCATAGTAAATTGGTTTCCACTAAAAGTGAAAGCCAAAAACCTCAAAATTCCTGTTGAACAGTATAAAACACAGATAAATAACACAAAAATTGTATGGAAAAAAATTGTATATACATAATGGAAACATCAAGAAAGTGTTAATGTAAGACTGTGAGTCTATTGGATTGTCTCCTTGGGCATACAGATAAATATGTGTTAGGTAAAAACAAAGAGGGTAAAAAGTGTCTCTTAAAATTATGAAGTCATTCAGTTTACCAGTTGTTAACATGCGATCCATGGTGTAGTTTTACACATTTAGTGCAAATAAATAACATTTGCAATAAGGAGGGCACACATTTTATTTAAATAGTTAGAATAAAAACATTTACTTTGGTGGAATTGCTTTAATATAGTCCTCTGAATATAGTTCATTGCAGACAGAATTTTACACTCCATCGTAAACGTTGTAATGTCTTTGATAGGCTGGAAACAAGAGTTTATTCTGCCAGATGGTGGCAGCAGTGGCCTATTACACTATCCATTTGACTTATAATGCAATGCCATAATATCAGTCTTTCTCTAGGAGAACACAGTAGTACATAGTGTACAGTAACGCTTATTTGAGCTGGGATTTTAAAGTGCTCTTTGTTCATGGTTGTTTAAAAATGACTTTGATAATCTCCAGATGGAAAGCCATTTTTGACACACTGGAAAAAAAATGTCATACTTTACAGAATAATTTGGTAAATTTGGTGAATAAAATGGTTTATGTAAATTAAAAAAAACGTTCCTTTCAAACCCACATTCTTCTTCCTGTATTTCAAACACGCCTCCTTTCCTTGCCAAAGAATCAGAAATTCTTTTTTTTTTTTCTGTGTAGCCTTATTACACAATTGTTAGTCTCAGGTACAGAGATTCCCAACATCAACCTAGTTCAAGATAAGAAAAGCAAATCTAGGGGAACCAGCTTCCTGTGTTATGAAGATCCAAGGAGCACCATTCTAGCTGTTGACAAGCCTTCTCATCACTTAATTGCTTGTGTGTTCACTAATGTTCTTTTAATAGGTCTGTTAAACTTTGTTTTATTGTTTTCATTTACAGATTAAGAACCAAACAATATGTGTGGACCATGTAGCAAATTATCGACAAGTACCTCCTCCCTCTTTTTCCTGATTCAGAGTCTGAGAAAAAGCCAAAAAAGGTGAGGTGGGAAGAGGTTACATCTCTTAAGTGTCATTACACTTAACAAAAGTAAAGTTGTTGTTTATGTTTATCTTTTATTTTGGTACCACACAGGCTGGAGAATAATTGGGTGATAATTAATGATAAACTGTTTATAATTCTATACTTTAAATAAAAAGGAGAAAACATGAGAAAAAAGGAAAAAAAAAACAGCCAACCAGCTCTAAACCAACAAATCAGATTACAAAAAATTATTTAACATTTCAAATCAATACTACATTTCCATTTAAATGCCAGGTTGATTTATTTTATGACAATGGCTGACTGTACGTTAATAACACTGCACACATCTGTTGGCAAATAAATAAACTTTATTTGAATTTAGATGGTACAAAGACTAAAAAGTGTCTTGCTGAACAATGACAAGTAAAAACGTTTCCAAACAAAATCAAGATGATGCTCTCAAAGTACACCAACCAAATGTATTAAAAGACATTTTGTTAAGGGCAGGTGCTCTGTAGAAATAAAATCTTATATCAGACCAAACAGATGTGCACATAACCCATTTATACCCGCTCAACAGGAAACAACAGCATTTCTCTATTTCTATTATTTAGAATAATCTCTAGAGCCACATCAACATATTTAATAAACTAGCAAGTTAAGATGAAACAGAATTACACATTCTATTCTGAATAAATAAACAGAATTCATTAGTTTACACGGAGCTGAACATTAAGGTGAAAACTAGAAAATATCAATGCGGTGATTATTGAAATCGGAAAATTTGCATCTGTTTTCTAAAACAGGTTTTATAAAAATCAAAACATTCCTTGATATGCTCAGAATAATTGATTTTAGCAAAACACTATTTACAGTTAGCACTAGGACAGCCTAGGTTTACAGAGTTAGGACTTTACACTGTAAAATAAGTGAATCACTCAGAAAACCTGTTTTAGCCATCAGTTGCTGAGAACTGTTCTATTCATGACCAATTATCAGTTATGAACCATCCATAAAGGGCCAATCAGGAGTCCTTTTCTGTCAGACAGTAAACATTCAGGTCAATACTAAGGTTAAGGGTCAAACTTCTGCTTGTGCGGTGGACTTTTATAGCGAACACCATCGGGTCACATCATGTTGTTATCGATGTCCCTCTTTGAAATGAATTAAGTGACACCAACTGTTTTGAATTAGCTATTAAAATACAGATGAAAGGTCTTAATGTGAAATGTGTATGTATTTAAAAAGTATAAAAAGCTGCCATGTCATCAGGTCTTTGGATATAGCAGTCTTCTGTAGATAGGCAGAGTTTTTATTGACATTTTAGCCCATATAATGTTTTTACAAGCCATCTTTGGGTCTTTAAGTCTTGACTCTCACATTATTTACCAAACGAAATTATTGTAGTTTTTGCCATATAGGAAATAAAAAAACAATCATTAATCTCTTAAATGAGGCCTATAGAGAAATAACTTTACCCTTTAAAATCCATTGTGGTTATATTATAATCATCATCTAAAAACCGAAAATAAAGGTAGACTTTGGTGAGCCTTCCACGTCTTATACATTACAGTAATGGCTATTGCAATGGCTGTTGAGGGTGCAGTGAGATATAGCTTTGTAAATTTAGATGAATGTGAGCTATTGTTCCAGGTTGTAAATTGTTCCAGGTTACAACCTGTTGTTGTAAACTTTAAATGTACAAAATTAGTCACAGCGTTTTTTTTTTATTACAATAAGACATTTCTTAGTGCAATGCATAAAAAAAACGTGAAGAATGCTGTTATAAAACCATTTTAAATAAATTATACCGTCTATTCATTCAGAAGACCTTTTGCAAAATGCTACTATTAATCTATAAACTGAAATTGTATTACTAGGTCACCAAAGGTAACATATATGAAGCTCATTGGTTAATTATCATGTATGTTAAGTATTCCAGTCCTTGACAGGAAGTTGTTTATTCACAAGTTTATTAGGATTTGCTACTCAATATTGATCCTGATGGCTTGATTGTGAGCCATGGCACACAGCTCAGGACCACCTGCTCACTTCATTAATATGCATTTATTCACTTTTGAGTTCACTTCTGTTTAAGGGACCCTGAAATGCAGTGGAAGAGAGACAGATGGTTGGTGGTCTATTTTAACAAACTATATCTTGTCTCTGTCACAGTCACGACACAAGCTACTATTATTTAAATTCCAAATAAATTTAATTTGGTTAATTTTTCTCTTTGTTGCAGATTTTTTTACTCTGTTGTTATTGTTACTATATTGTAATTCTTACTTAATTGCTATTGCACAAACTTTGCTATAATAGTGACCAATACACAACACAGATTCTGTGCTTGGAGCTTCCTTCAGGGTCAGTGATCAACACACATCTGTTTTTTTTATTTTAGATAGACTGATCAGTGTTGACTAAATACTCACTTCTTTGAATTTAATCAAATTCATTTTCAAAATCTCAAATCTACACAAGATTCAAAACAGGATCTGACAGGAAAACAATTTAAAATAACGTACAGGAATTTTTTTCTTGCAATGAATTAGGCTAGATGTCTCATTAGCATATTTAGTTGCCATGACAACTGCATGTTGGCAGCACAAGCATGGGGGGCAATAATTGGACCGTACATCTGTGGAACACAGACACTGACCACAGCATGTGAGCTCACCATGTACATCTTTTCTTTGGGGCTACATGAAATAGAAAATCAACAGAATTGAATACATTTCCTCTACAACAGATTCATAAAACATTTAATTTGCAGACAGATAAAGAAAAACCGAGGGTGGCAGTTGTGCGTCTAAGCTGGGATCTCCTCAACCACCTGCTTTCTGGGATATCAATGCTGTTCTCGCACAGACATCGGAGGTATTTTAATTGAGAGGCTAGGTTCTGTATTTTTGTTGAACAGTGTTCCAAAGCAGGATGGCCTGTGAACATGCTATGTCCTTCCAACCCATAATGCCACTTTGTAAATTTAAGTCAATTTCCAAGTCTTTACAAGACACTGGAGGTTTGGATTGTGACCTGAACTTGAGAGAGAGTCCTGGAAGAAGGCAGACTTCAAAAGTTTGTAGACAGAGTTTGTATACAAGTAAGGCATGTGGGTTCATTGACCAAAGGGGCAAGTAAATAATCACTCAGATCTTGCTGGATTAGAAAAGAACTTGAATAAACAAAATTTCAGTCGAGACTAAACAGCCGGTTTTGTAGAGACGTAACAATTACAACAGATATCAACAAAACTGGATTTGCTGGTGTATATACAAAATGTTTGAGTCTCACGAATTACCTCCAATATAAAAAAGAAAGTAAACACACAAAGACAACAAAATACCGTCACTGCACCAACGAGAGAACATTGTTGTTTGTGTTTCTGCAAAGCCTAAATTGTTTACATGCGGTCATTGGTGACAGGACCGCATACACTAAGAGGCTAAGGTTGTGAGAAACATATATAGTTAAAAATATCAAGTATCAAATACAATATATAATCATATCTGTAGCTAATGATCAAAACATATTTTGTTTACTGATTATTGACCAGCACTTCTGTACAAGTTTCCCAAATTGATCTCTGATCTGTCTTGTGATAGCAAGGACTTGTTTATTAAAAAGATATTAGGGTAAATGAGGAACATGGAGAAGTGGTCAGATTCTAAACATGGTGGCTATACAGCCTTTTTGCAAGTTATTTTTTTTCTCCACGCACATCATCAGCACTGGGCACTGTTTTATTAAGATATATTAAACATTAAAACCAAAGGTTTGCCATTTACATTGCCACGTACAATTGTCCTGGTATAATCTAATATCCAGAGGGGACTAAAAGCAATCAGTGCATTTTTTTATACAAAAGTTTGGTAGCTTCTGAGGCAAATGTTATGCCATTACGCTAAGACTCTGCCCAAGTTACACGTCTCTAAGGCCTGTCTGATCAGATGATCTTTATTTCTGTGAATCTGGCCCCTCTGGCCATAAGGTCCTGTGGTTTAGGGCATGACAGAAAACATTCTGATTACCAAGTCATTTATTAACCCCAGACTGGCATACACAGCCAATCTCTACTGTGGGCATTATCAGATGGTTGTGAAGGTTGAGG
This sequence comes from Ambastaia sidthimunki, assembly GCA_036877625.1. Taxonomy (NCBI): domain Eukaryota; kingdom Metazoa; phylum Chordata; class Actinopteri; order Cypriniformes; family Botiidae; genus Ambastaia; species Ambastaia sidthimunki. The sequence continues at coordinate 10,157 of JAZGTK010011943.1, forward strand.
TCTTGGTGTCTGAGGGGTGTGCACTGCAAAATCTGAAGTCCACCAAACACCTGCACACTTGGCCACACCCATCTACAACTTAAGAAGAACCCCTGTCATCCATTTAGCATGCTAACCTACAAGTGAAACTTCAGTGTGCGCTGTTTGAGCGGATGAGTCTTGAACAGAAATATACACAAATGTATACATCTCCCACCCGTTGTCTTCAGACGCTCTTGTCTGATCAGGAGCAGCGGTTGTCCAGGGTTTTGATCACTTGGAAAAGCCACCTTTCAGGCTTATACACCTATCTCAGCACATGGAAATGGTGACATTGATTCCCAGGTTGCCGTTGTCGGCAAACAGGTGGGCAATAGACGTATCGAATACAAGACAGTCACTGTTCATGATGGCTGCTGCTACACCGTCATGGATAGAGCGTGGTGTGGCCTCCCACGTGAGCCGCCTACGGTTACCATTCAGCTCAAGGCGGTAGGCGAAGTTCTCTGCTTGCTTTCGCGTGCCAATGAGCAGCACAATGGCAAAGAACTGCTGGTGTCCTTCGTATTTTTCCTGCTTTTCTAAAACCAGCATGAAGTGGTGGCCAAAGCACGACTGCATCATGACCCAGTCCACAGCCCCCGGCAGGTTGATGTCCGTGGCCAGAAAGACAATGTCCTCCCCTTGTAAGGTGGTAATAGATTTGTGGGCATGCATGAGATGTGGCATGACCGCCTCCAGGGAGCCCTGCCATTTGCAGGAGGCGCCTGGGCAGGGGCAGGTGTACGGGCGGAACTCACAGACCTCTTCATGCTCTGGCTTCTCGCTGTGGTGCAGAGACAGCAGACATCCAGCCGAGGCATACTGCGGGAAAATTTCAAAAAGACGAGACATAAATGAAGAGTAAAAAACACAATTAATGGACAAGTAATGGAAAAAAACAAAAAACTGGATGATAAAGGGGGCAGACAGGTTGGCAAAAAAGATGAGTGGGTGCTAAGAAATACAGTGGAATGAGGGAAAAAATAGGGAAGGGGATATGGGGATAAGGAGGGCAGGTGAAGGGTACAGGAGACAAGGAATAATGTATAGATATAGAAAGAGAAGGAACTAGGGCATGTGTCATAATATATCAATATCATTTGGAGCAAGGCCATAAATTACTGTGTGTGATCAGTCTATTCATGTGTGTACTTGCCATACAAGCAACATTTCTGCTAATTGTGTGCGAGGGTGTAACGCCCCCCTCAACATGGTGTCCATGCAGTTGAGGAAAAAAAAACAAATCAATGGACAAGCTAGGCTGCTCGGAGATGAATAACACAGCACGGTTCTCCCTTTCATTATCTCAGGAAGAGAATATCAATGAAGGTCAAATATGAATGTTTCCCAATCTGCTCACTTTACTGGAAATGTGCACACTGCATGACTTTCCCCACACACTCTAAAACCAACATTTATCACCCTGACTGGCCTACAGGATTATACCAGCATCAACAAAAGGTGAATTCCCACAGTAACCTGATAAATGCCCTTTTCAGAGAATCCCATCAGCTTAGTTGAGCTGCATTAAAGTCGAGGACTTCAACTCAAACTGTGGTTAAAGGTTCACAATTCAAGATAATAATGACAGACCTTAGGGAAAGGTGAACAAAGCAACAAAGAAAGAAAATCACAACCTGAAGAAACAGTAAGAAACAGTAAAGGGTACAAGTACTGAGTGCAATAATAAAACAAAGCAGCTTTATGAACTTTTTCATAAAGAGTGACATTGTTTTGCATCTTTCATCAGAGACTGGATTGCAAAACAATTTAACTGTTTCATAGACTTATCAGGCTTAGTCTTGCCAGTTTTGTTGCAAAAATAGCTTAAGTGTTGTTTAAGCTACAGTAGCATAGTGTAACAACTATTTTTCTTTATTTTTCTTTTATAGTTCAGTAATACTGCACGTCACATGGTAAGGTGTATTTTTCTCAGCAGAAATACTCAAGAATAATGTAAAAACAAACATAGTGTGACACATTTGGTGGTTCACAATTATCAAATTTAGAACAAGACCATCCATTTCTATCAGGTGCGATCTATCAGATTCTGTCCACTCAACCCACACATAGGATGCGCTTCAGTCTCTGCCAAATTAATTATTAATCTTAGTGGTAAATCACTGCCTAACAAAATCAGTGGGGGACAGTCGTTATCTGGGGGTCCAGTGGGCCTCAGAGGCTGTAACTGCATTAAAACATTGATGTTTATTGTCAAAAGCCGCTAAGCAGCAGCTGGGGAGAAAGAATCATTATATCGCACCTCAACCCTGATACACTGAGGTTTACAAACTGTCTTTCATTAGGATGTGGCACGTGTCCAAATACCGTCAAATCCATTTCTCTAATCCTTCCTCATTTCACAGCTTTTCTTTTCAAAGTCAAACAATCTGTTTTCTGGGGGCATTAAAGGGTTTTTAGGCATCTTGTCCCTGGCTCTTCCAATCAGACAGTTATCCTCTTATCCCATATTTTAATGAGAGAATGACAGGATTTTGAGCAGTAATCCTGAAGGAGGTACACTGTCGCTATCTACAGCCTGTTGGAGCTGAAGGTACTGGTGATTTGGGATGAGGGGGTAGGAAGAAATAGTATCTGTATGGGGTACAAGATGCACTTGGATCAAAGCATCTATTAAACTAACACATTTAAATAGATGTACTCTAAAATTAGGTCTAAGTGTAATCAGAACTAGACACTGTAACACTGCTGTGGGCTTGAAGCAAACAAATACACTGTGCATTTCAATGCCATGTTAGGACATTGCAAATACGCTCACAATAAAGAAAAAAATAATTAAGATAAAAAGAGCAGAGAACAAACATCAATATGCCACTGGCTTAAATTCAAATCTCCGGTTTATCAGCCTCATTTACTTCAGTTAAAACTTCTAATTTAGCGCCAATGTACGTGGCTCCAGAGAACTGCTGAAATAAATGAAGCGCTCCCTTCTTTCCCCTTTCTGCACCCTTGATGTGGTGCCCAGCTAGCCCTGTGGAGAAGCATGAATCCTGTTCTGGGATTATCTGAATCATTTACACTTTTCCGCATTTAGGTTGCAAATTATACCTCATGTTAGCCAAGACGGGAAGTCATGTGATGTTCTCATATTGATGGATGACAATTCATCATGACGTCTGATTAGAAACGTTGAAATTAAAATTGGTTAAGCAAACAAATTAGATCATAAGGGCATGAAAAAACAGTATTCAGGCAATTATTTCTGGTTTTACTCTCGCCTCTGGCTAAAAATGCATCATTTTCAAAATTAAAAGCTGTGCCGAGATGAATTTCTGTAAACGTCATTTGATATTGGCAGTTTTATTACGTGATAAGTTAAGCTGCAGCTCAAGAGAAAACCTTAACTATGTTTACTAAAAAGTAGTTCAGCACAGTAAATAATTCATTTAAAACAGACCTATTTCTCTGTCCTATTGTAGCCATTTTTTAACCTACGTCAAGGCCAGACAAGGAAAACTTGTAGGACCTAAACAGGATTTACTGAAAATATGCAAGAAATATGCTTAATTTGTCAGATACAACTTTAAAAGCAGACAAACACATTGCGCTTTAAGTACCATTCTGTTCAAGGACGTATTTCCTTTCACCGACTGACTGATGTGTCTGCTTACAAACCTGGACAGTTGGTAGCCCTATTTCAAGAAACTATTGATGTTTCCCATACGCCTATTCACAGCAAACGAATGAGAGGCAGACTTATCTCTCGTCCGTTAACAAGCAGGAGAACCTTGAGCTGCCACCACTGAAGCGTCATTTGAAAAGGATTGTGTCTCTGAGCTCAGATCCCCCGAGACAGAGCCCAGGACAGGGGAGACGGCATCGTTACAGCCCCTCTTTTCCCTCATCCTTCAAGGACAGGGTGAACGTATATGAGTCTGGCAGGTGAATGAACCATCACCATCATCTCTGCCCCTTCTTATGAGATATCATGTCTGCGTGTGACCTCATCTGCTGGGAAGAGGCCAGGTCATAATTAGAACTGTGTCTGTGGGGCCTCGCACACGTTGCAAGAAAGGTCTTGCCCATCAGCAAACGGAAATCTGATTTTTCCTGAACAGTGGCGAGCTGTTTCACCCACTTCAACCGCTAAAATGGAAACCCAGACACTCGCTGTTCCACTCTGGAATCAATAGCAATTCAGTTAAAAGTTTCAAAGCTGAAATCGGTCCAGTGAATGCTGGAGTAATTAGGTTAGGGGGGAGGGGACTCTAGCCCTGTCTCTCGCTCAGCTCTTCAATTACATTTAATGTTTTTATGGAGTAATTAGTCTAATGTGCCTGTATGAACACAGTAGAACTAGCAGTGAGTAGGACCGACACATCACTTGAAGCTGCTGTATTGCAATGAAGTAAATCATAAAAACGAATTATGATCATTAACATTTAGGAACAAGTAAATATGTAAGAAAGTTAAAAGAAATGAAAACAACAAAGTATAATGCAGCAACGATTTTCAGATGCGACACTTACCTTGCTCCCTGGAAGCGGTTTGGTGTGACAAACAGGTCGAGTTGTGCCAGTGACACAAACACCTTGTTGCCGTGGCCAACTGAGCAGACACCGTAACTGGGACAAATCCCTCAGGAGCGGGAAACAAGAAGCTGGGCACAACATCACCTCCAACACAACCTTACAATAACAGTTTGCCTTATCAAACCAGGCTAGTTTGAGTCTAGCTTAAACGTCCAAAATACACCCCAAAGTAACACTGTATATAAACAATGAGAGCTCCAGACTGTTGAGGGTTTCTGCATTTATATGTAGATAAAGAAAAGCCAAATCTTTTTGGATTGTACTCTGTGCTCATCAAAAATTAACTTCTAAATTAACTTAATTGTTAGAATAAACCCACTAACCAACTAAGCGTTAAGGAGGCAAACTGAACACTCTGTACTCTCTCACTCTAGCAAAACATTATTCCCACAAGTGCATTTGAGCAAGTGCGAGTGACTACAGCAGTAATGAGTAATTACGCACAATGGTTCCTCTTTTATCTCCAGTTCTGATTGATTTGTCCTGAAGGACACGGACGCAAGCAAACGAG